>VZTE01000041.1:362464-387557 GCA_013397775.1 Eulacestoma nigropectus
CCTAAAACAAACCCCCCCAAACCCTCAAGGTTTTCTTGAGTCAACCTTTTTCCTCATGCGACAACCTTTCTTTTGATGACTTCTGTGGAAATCTACACATTACTGTACTGGCTTAGGGTTTGAATCCAGAGGAGGCTTGTGAAATGTACTGTGCTGGTACAGCTACTGCCACATGATTTGGAAAGGGACCACGTAATTGTTGAGAACTAGAATGCATTGCTGACAATAACTTACTTGCATTTTCCAATCTGATAAGCTGAAAATGTCTTACTTCAATATGGTAAGAAACTTAAACAGCTGTTGTACAAAAAAAGGCCTTAAACTTAAATATACGAGGTAGAAAAGAAGGGAAGGATATGCTTGAAATTCTGAAAACAGCTTATTCTCTATTGAAATAAAAATATATAGTGCTTAGGCATCTCAGCTCAGGTATTCTTACACTATATATTTAACTTTGAAAAAGATTAATATTCAAATTCTGAATGTGGGAAAGCAGGGATTTTTTTCCATTCCCATTGTTCATGCTCATGGATTGACTTCCTGCATTTTCTACCCCATGTTCCAGCTGAGTAAATTTTGGGATTGTAATATCAGCATGTCCCTAGAGGAAAGAGTGTAAAATTTTGAAGGGAAGAAGGAGACGTTTACAATGATCAGAGTGTGGGAAACTGGCTAATGATAAGTAATACAACAGCTCCAAAGGGAATTGTGCAACAGCCTGGAAACACCATATTTGAATACCAGGGAATTTCCAAAGTAAAACAGCAGTGAAAGATAATCAGGGAAAAAGAAAATTACAGAAAACAACTCTACAAGACGGATTTTCTCTTTTCCTGCATGCTGCTCTTCCACTTTCTAGGGAAGAAAGCAGTTTCTTGTACTCTTGAGCAAGGAAAGGGTTACCTCACATGAGCTCCAAGGGCCATTCAGAAGGAAGGGAAGTCATTGTGAAGCAATGCTGTTATCCTTGGAACCAAGACAGAGCTAGGAGCCTGCATCTGTAGTTGCACAATATCAGTAACCTTCATTTTTTGCACCAGGACATGGCAAGGGCTGCTTATGGAGCTGGGTTTTAATCCTTCTGTCAGCCTCTCCATTGCTTTGCTTGTGAAGTACATGAGGATCATAAGGGCAGTTGAAAACCTGCTCTTCCCCCCTTCCCTTGCAGAGAAGCTCAGCTTGCTCTGGTTTTCCATATGTGCTGGCTATCTGAGATCCTTATTGACTTGCAGCACTCACACATCTGGCTTGGATTCCCAGGGCTTACCCTTCCCAAAGAGCTGGAAACGCAGCAGGGAGAGGGCAGCGGTGCAGAGTTCTTGGGCTGTGTTTAAGCTGGGACTCATGAGAGGGGAACCTAAGGCAAGAGTGATGGGGGTCTCTTAAGCAGCTTGTGGCTTCCCAGAGGCACATCCTGGTCCCTTCCTATCCTTCCTGCACCAGCTGCACATGTCCTCCCTTACTCTTCCTTTCAGCACTCTGATGCTGGTGGATGTCACTGGATTCCAGTGAGATGGTAGGAAACTGAAGAACTCCAGCGGGGATGCTGTGTGGATGCTTTCATTTCTCAGAAAGAGCTGCAGGGCTAGGCAGAGGTGGGGCCTGCTGACTTCACAGGAAAGTACAATCTGTTTGGCTCCATTTCACCAGTCCTGCTCATTTTGGACAGGAGATGAAATCCAGATACTAGTCCTGGTCTTGATTCCTGACTCAGAAATTACAATGTGATTAAGCACTTTGGAAGGCCTCACTGTGCACAGCAGTGCAGCTCTGTCATTTACCTGGGAATCCCAGAAAAGCCTCAGTTCTCATTTAGGGGAATTTTTAGAAAATATTTCCCCTCCTTGCTCCTTTTTCTGAGAGGATGAGGTTGTTTTCAGATGATCTCTTAAGACAAAATTCTGTATTGTTTTTATATACCCTTAACACCAAGAACTTAAAAAAAAAGTAAAAAGTGAAAAGAAAAATGTTGCAGCAGCTGCACGAACAGCCTAATGCAGACATCACATCCCTATTCCTTGGGGCTCAGTCTGTGCAGTCCATGGAGTGTTTGCCCTTGTCTGCTGCATGGTGTGAGCTTGCATTGACTGACTGCATGGGGCCAGAACATGGATCAGGGACCCAGTGTGGGGATGGCAGGGGGAGGGAGATGTGGGAGTGTTTGATGGGGGATAGTTCCTGCTTTGTGGAGTTGGGAACCAGGGTGATAGAGGCTGGAGAAGCATGTAGAGGGCTTGGAAGAGAACACACAGTCAAGCCTGTGGGTTTTGCCAGCATTTAAATAATCATTACCTGGATCCCTCTCCCACATGGAGAGCAGCCCACGAGAGAGCCTGTGCTAAGCACATTACTCTGCCTGCGTGCAGACCTCTGCCCTGCTCTGTACCAAACTTCATGAGGTTTCTGTTCAAGTTCAGCAAGGTCCCTGTGGATGATGCTCTGCTGTCGCCCTGGTTTTTCTACTGTTCTGTGTTTCCAGATGTCGCAGTGTCGGACACGAACACGCAGATTCAGACAGCAGGTCAGGACCACACGGCAGGGCCAAGGACCCTGCCCTCCTTTATTCTCACCTTTTTATACCTCTCTTAAAACAATCACACATTGGTAGATGAGGTTAACACCTCTGCAGTTTTACAGGATAGGAACATAGTCTATCATCTTTCTCCGCCTTGGAGAAAGAAATGAACAACAATCCAAAAGTTCTAAAAACATTCTAGGCCATTTAGAAAAACAAGAGCTATGTTTATAGAAAATGCATGAGAACTTCTACTACAAAAGTAAAATCACAGAACAGTAGAAAAACCAGGGCGACACTCTGCTGCTTGTCAGCCACTCTCCTTAATTTAGTCCAAGCCAGAGATTTGCTGATATTTCATTTTCATCATCATTTATTCCCTTTTTGACTTCCAAATTGCATTCCAACAGCACTCCTTTTTCTGAACATCTTTCTAGGGCTTTCGGCATGTAAGAGTTTAGGATTTGAGCATGTTACTTCTTCACTCTGTGCAGATCCCTGGCAAAATCACTCTTCAGCTTCCTCAGCTGATGTGCTTCCCTCGTGTTCAGGGTGGCTCATGTTGCCCTGTGCCAGGCTCTGGGGAGACCGAGGGCCTCCAGCCTGCACAGGACTCAGTGAGCAAACCCTGATCCAGGCAACTCTTAAATGAGCATGGCAGGAACCATGGCTCACTGAGATCATATAAAGCATATGATGGCAGCTGTATAGGTAGTTATGTAGAGATACACATGCATTTTACTATAAATATATTGTATTTAGTACTTTCAGTGAGTTTAGTACTTCTATGTGAGTTAAAACCCTCCACAGATAGCCTTTGGGGTCACTACCATAATACTCCGGCCTATTTTAGTCAATACAGAGTTCAGAGAGAGTTTGCTGTTGGTGTTTTTGGATGCACACAAAGCTGCCTTTTGTTTTCTCCTGCCAATACTTTCGGCTGTTATAGTAATTGTATTAATGAGGTTTAGTCTTTAAGAAAACCGCTTAATTTGGTCCAGAGGGGCACTCAAGAGTTAAGGACTGAATCAGAACGTTTCACTGTTAATCTAATATTGAGCATAGCTGTAGTGTTACAGAAAGAATAAAGTTCTGATGTTTGCAGTAAACTGTGCCTGGATATCCTCATAGAAAAATGTAAATGGAGAAGAGTAAATGGGCAATGGCTTGTGCCATGTGTCCCACTAAGTAGAGCTGTGAGAAAGTTGGCTTTCACCAGGTCAATGTCACTGTGGAATAGAGGTTGTTCTGGTTTGGGTTCCACAGAGCATTTCCATCAGGCAGTACTTTGTAACCAGCAGGAAAGGAAGAAGGAGGCAGCAGCTCTGCCTTTAACCTTGAAAAATTCAACAAAAATAAAGGAGTCCCTGAGATTCTGTCCTTTTAGGCTTTCAGTGGTGTGAGAAATGGTGTGTTTCCTGTGACTGTCCCGTTCAAGTGCTTTCTCTTTGTTCATGCTTACAGCCCACAAAGAGACATTAAGTGGGAAACTGAAGGAAAGTGTGGCTGAGGAAAATAGTGCCAGAGTAGTATTGGCCTCTTGATACTTGCTGTCCTCAAGATGTAGATTTGTCCTCTCCAGTCATCTGTCACTGCCCTGCTGCACTCCTAAAACATGGAATGCTTGGGATCACCCTCCAACCCTTTCAAGGCTTGTAGTTTAACCATTACTTTTGGAGCCAGAAGTGTGTTTTCGAGATTTGAGATGAAGTACTGCCAAGTTTCTCAGCTAGAAGTGTGTGAGTTATTCCCTGGCATGCTTTCAAATTAAAAGGAAAACCAAAAAGCTAAAAGGTACTTGAATGTTAATCTCAGCAAAACATAAATCTATGAGTAAATTAGGAACATATTTCCCTTTTCTGATTTCAGTAACAAAAGACGAAGAGTTTGGTTTTCCTGAATCAGGGCAGTTTATGGGTTTAACTGTCATCCTGAATTCTGAGAAATAACAGAGGGAAGAGAAATATGAATGAGAAATTCTTGAGTACCAGAATTTCCTGATTCCAAGTATCTGTTTTTCCAGATTCCTGAAAACTTGGTTTTTGTGGGAGCAGACCCATGACCCTCGATAAAGAAAACTTGTTTGTGTGCAAAGGAAAACAATGTACAAAGTTTAGTGTGTAGCAGTTTCTGAAAAACTGTACCGAGACAAATGGATCATGAGCACCAACTGTGGAGCTCACAGACATGTCCCTTAGAAAATCTGGACAATAAATTCCCTGAATGTTGTCTATTATTGGGTTATTTGATTATTGTATAAAGTCAATTGATATTCCTGAGTTACAAATAAACATGACTGGAGGAGGGGACAAACGGCGTATGAAATACATCCAATTTGGCTTTTGGTTGCATGCTCTTGGAAGCTTTTCTAGGCTCTTGTCCAATGGTTAAAATGTAATTTAGAGCTGGGAAATGTAAAATGCACTTCTTATTTGTTACAGTAAGAGCTTGGTGATTGTAGACAATGCTCTGCAAACAAACACCAGCAGAAAGAGGCATCCTCTTGAATATGTTGCAAAATAACTTGGACAGTGTAGAGACCAAGGCAAATGAGGTTATTTAGGACAGTAGTGTGAGAATGGCTCATGAGTTTGGTGTGCATTTAGGGTTCTTTTAAGCTATATTTTTAAAAGATGAGATGAAGTGTGATAAACTGAGTGTCAGTATCTTAACTTTCCTTTGCTAAGTACAAATCTCTGCCTTTCTGTCCGATGATGTTCTTCTCTTCCCCTCAATCAATGGAAAGCAGCACTAAAGCAAAGGAGGCAAAACACAATGCTTGAAATGTCATTCGTGCCACAAACCTACTCTTCTGCTGCACACAAAGCTGCAGCCTTGTTTTTCTTAGTCTGGCCCTGGACTGTTATGAATCTCGCTTCAACACAGAGGTCTCCATCTTCTCTGAAGGTGGCTCCTTGATTTGCATCTCCAGGTTTATTCTGCCAAATGAAAAGCATGCTTACACCTCATGTAGATGCTGGGGCTCTTTGGGATTGTCTCCTCACCTCCAGGCTCCCAAGGCTGGTTACGAGGGGTGTCTTTCAACCAGCGACCAGCTTTCTTCTCCTCAAACATGGCTGATGCACCCATCATTCAAAACCAGCTTTACTGTCAGAGCAGCAGCCACAACAGATGGCAGCTCTGTGTGTCAAGACATGCTGGAGCTTGAGGTAAAATTACATTGGCTTAGTGCAATGCACTAAGCAAAGGTGCACAATCCCCAGCAAGGCTGAAGGAGAAGCTCCTGGTGCCTCCAAAACCTGCCCTGGTCCCTTTGGTCACTAGATGACTTCCTGTACTCTCCCCACCAACTTAGCTCAATGGCCAAGACTCTTCAACAGCTCTGCAATAACCTGAGAGGGGAACTGAGAAAGAAATCAGAGGATTTACACCCTTTGATAATTTCTTACCCTCCGTAAGGTAGCTGTGGTATTCACGTCAACCTTAACGATACCGGTACTTCAGACGTTACATACCATTCAAATTTGATCTCTTGATTGCAGATTTGGACAAAGACATAGCAGGACCCCAACAATATAAAGGACAATTTAAAGATGCTCTGCCTTTTTATAAGTTAATGGATAATGATTCTGTTAATAATTAAAGTACTGGTTAAAATTTCCCTGAGTTTATCTTGGCCTGTAAGGGTCTTTAAATACCTGATTCCCTTTTCAAGCACCATACAAAGCCCTTCATGCTGGCAGCAGAAGACCAGAGAGTGAAGGGCTATGTATGGGAAGTTCTGCCAAGGCAAACTGTGCTCCCAGACAATGATGGCAAATGTGAAAGTTTTGAGAAACAAACAAACAGACAAATAGAGGTCAAAGTCCTGAATCCCAGCATGTGAACTGCTAAGCAGCTTCTGACATGGGAGGGTCAGTGCAGAGTTTGTAGTATCATATGGTCAAAGCTGAATATTGCACCAAGACTGTGAAGGTTACACAGTGAAAGGGACAAGGAGGCTCAGTCCTCATTTCCGTATCAGAGAGACAAATGGGTTTGCCTGTGAGAGGCATCTGTTAGTTGGAATAGTCATAACTATGTCTTGGCCTTCCCAGGACATCCTTGGCCTCTCCCTTGGTCTGGGAGATGACATTCTCTTTTACCTTTCTTGCTTCTTCCAAGTCTCCTCCTTGACTGCACAATGATAATTTTCTAGTTGTTTGATGTGCTCAGTTAAAAACTAAATTTGATGGAAATTTGGAGACTACAGTTGAATTCTCCATGGCATTTGATGAAAGCGAATGGGCAAAGTCCACTTGAGTCTTGAGTCTATTGGTACTGAGTGGTCAGCCCTGCTATGAGTTTAAAGGGAAGAGATTTCCCAGAAACACCAGAATGGTGACAATTTGTCAAGAATGAAACATCAAAGTCATGTAGGGATTGAGAAATTCTACAGAATCAGCAATGTTTTGCAATGGACTGAAGAGTCCCATTAGAGCTGACGAGGCTTGTTTACACGTGCCAAGTGTATTTGCCAGATGAGACTGAGGTGTGGAGACCAAGAAATTATTACCTAGGGACCATGGTTTTATCTTGGACAAAACCATGTATTCTTCTTGGACTATTTTCAGTTCCCCAAGATAACCTTATGAGAAGATACAACCACAACAAAGACATTTTAGCCTATCAAATCCATTTCTTGAGATATGACATGTGAAATAGTATTGCTTAGTTATAAGATAAAGTTTAGTGAGACAAGTTCAAAATCGGCTCTGAAATACATGTGTAAATCTGCACAGGTGAATTCCCCTTCTCCCAAATCTAGCAGGGAAAGGATGACAGGTAACATATTTTAGAAAGACAGCAGGCAGATGTGGAGCCCTATCTTTAACTTCTCGAGTGCAAGGAGAGCTGTGTAATTAAGAAGCTGTTAAAGATCTAGCTGGGGTCAGCTGCACTGGGTAGCAATTCCTGCTGCTCATCACTGCTCTGTGAGGGATCAGGTCTGTCCCAGTGAGCAGCCATGCACAGGCTGGACCCCAGAGCTCTGGGCACCAATATTTGCAAAACGCTGCTTTATTCCAGTTGTTCTGTTGTGCTCATTTACAGAAGATGTATGCTGTGGGCACTGGCAAGGTGTAAATATGAAAAAAGTCAATAAGATTATAATAAACTATAAAGTAAAGTAAGAGTAGATATGAAGGTTCTAGCTTAGTATAGTGTATTCAGCTTTTACTGCTTTGAGTAGTTTTACAGGAACAAACCAACCCAAGTTTGCAATGTAGGACTGAGGTAATTTTCCCAGTGATTCACGTAGGCCACCTTTGTTAGGTAATTTGTGTGTCAAGAATGGGAAGCCAGAGAGGCTGTGAGAAGCCGAGGAGCCGTGGAGATTTCTCTTTGAAGTGCTCCAGGAGTGAATGTGTTAAACGTTTTCATCAGAGACACACACAAAAAAAGGGCAGATTCTGGATCTGCAAGACAAGTTTATAGAAGAGAGTGAAAAGGCCCTCACACCTAAGAGAGTAGGAAAGAAAGAGTACACCGTTTCCTTTTTAACAGCTTTTAATATTAAAAACAATGTAATCCTCATCGCCGGGGGCAGAGCCCGCTGTAGTGGGACCTCCCTCACAAAACTGCCGGGATATATCTACTTCCCGCCTGAGCAAAGCAGGCGCCTTCTCGAAAGGATTGAGAGCGTTCCGGCTCCTCCGGCGGCACAGGAATAGCCATGTCCACGGGGAAGATCTGTTGTCTGGTGCTGCTGATCCTGGGGGTACTGGCGGTGGCAGTGACACTTGTGGTCATCCTGACTCAGCCCAGGTGCGGTCCCCAGCAGTACCTGCACGGTGCCGTGGCTGCTGACACCGAGACCTGCTCCCTCATCGGCCGGTATGTGCACGGACCGCTCGGCTCCTCAGCTCCCCTGTCGTGCATGTCGCGACTCGGACTAACAGACTGGACAAGTACTAACTTGGGAGCTGAGTTTCTGCCTCGTACCCGCTCTGGGGCTGAGCAGCGATGCTGCTGCCGGGATGTCTCCAGGCGGGAGAGCAGACGGAAGCTCTGCCTCCGTGGCTGATGCTTGCTTTCGTTATAGTGTCCCAGAAATTTGCAACTGTGCAAACCCTTGGCCTTCTGGAAAGTATAAATATTTATAGTATACAAGTACAAGGCTGGTTTTAAGTGGGGAAGCAAGAAATTTGCTTTTTACGGCATGGTAGGTCTGTCGGATAAGTGACTTAGAATAAATTAAGAAGTTAGAGGAGCTTGCAGAGAGCTGCATTCAGGCTTCAACAGAGACAAGGAAGGAAGGCAGGGAAAGGGGGACTGGCATCCCAGCTTTTTGGGGATGTTTCTGGACTGAAGCCTGCAGCAAGTGTGTCTGCTACGAAGAAAAAAGCAAAGAGCAGATTTAATTGAAATTTAGTCAGACAGTGTAAGTATAAAGCCCGTACATCACTTGGAAAGAAAGATGTAAGTTAAAAGAATTCTCTAGATGCCCAGGTTGTACAAACTTCAGTTTGTGTAATAACTTCTCTCTCAAACATTTTGACTCCCACACTATTATTTTACTGTTACTGTTCTTCAATTATTAAATGCCCGTATCCATGAAAGCAGAAGGATGGAAGTTTACAGGCTACACATGATGCTGGATGCTCCAGCGATGGATGCTGGAGCTGTGTGCTCTACCTTGTGGCTGGGGGAGTGAAATGAGATGTGATGCCATTATACCACACTTTGCCATGTCTCACCTGTGATTCTGGCAATTATGTGCTGACACAGCATTTGTGAGTAGCTGGAGAAAATATACTGTGGCTGCACATATGTCAAGGAGCAAGATGGGGTTTTTGATATGAAGCCACAGGTTAGTTCTTCAGAAAGCAGAAGAACTATTTTTAAAATCACTATTAATGGAAAAAGAGGAAAATACATTCTTGGATTGCCCAAAGAATCTCCTGGGGAAAACCACTGCATTTGTTTTTGCAGCTATTGTAAATTTTAACTTGGTGAAGTGTATAATCATCTGGAATGCGTTGAAGTGAGAGCCACAGAAACCTGTGACCAGTGGACAACTGAGCATCTTTGGCTAGTTGGCTACTGCTCCTGGGCTCTCACCTGTTTCCTTCCCTTCTGTCTCCAAGAAGCTCCACAGACTTCCACAGCCTTCACCACTGCTGCAGCTGCACCTCCAGCGCACTTGCTGACAAAGTCTGTGCTGTTCCTCCAATCTGATGGACCACCTTAAATTTCCTCCAAATAGTTTGCCAATGACCCCCACAAAATCCTGCCCTTGCTCCAACTTCCCATCACACTTCCTTCCCACTTTTGCCCATCCTAGGGCATCTGCACATCAGGTCCTGCTGCTCCACATGCTCTCTCCTCCAGCCCTGCCAAGCCTCTGGGATCTCCCCAGCCATGACTATTCTTTGCTTGGGCGCTCCACTACTCACTCTTTGCCTGGTCGTCAGTTCTATTTCCCTACTGCTGCTTTTCCCAGTATCCTTTGCCTCCAGCCATTCTTGGAAACCTTTGCGCTCATTTCATGCTGTCCTTACTTAGATTTGGAATGAAACAAACTCCTGTGTTGTTCTCCCAGCTTCCTCTGCTCATGTTCTTGTAATAGATTATAATAAAAGTATAATTTTTAATAAAAATGTTCCTCTGCAAGAAAGCTTGGGATGAGAAGATTTGTATAATACTTGCCCTTTTCCTTGTCATTGTCCTGTTTCTGTCTTCATCCCACTGGCCACAGTGGTGGCTTCTAAGGAAGGAACATTTTTCTCTTTAGGAAGCTTACTGCATGCTCTGTACTGGATGTTATCTTGTTCATTTCCTCCCAGACATTTCTGTGCTGTTTTATCTGTATGTCACTTTTTAGCTATGATATCTGTATGTCACTTAGCACATGATGGTCACCATTAAATTAGTTCTCAGATCAAACTGCAAAGTGAGAAAATGGTGTTCTTTCACTGGTATAAATGAGGAAGTCTCACATGGCAGTTACACTGCGAGGATGCCATAGCAGAGGGGCTTTGGCCAGGGGCTCCGCCTTTTAGGGCCATCTGCTCTGCTCAGTGACCTCCTGTGTGACTCTGCAGGGCAAGGGCCTCCTCAAGTCTGACTCAGGGTCCCTGATGGGAGCACCACGAGATGATGAGCGTACAGCGGCCTCCTGCCTCATCTTTGCTGAATAAGATTTTAGCATCCATAGGAATTTTGTCACAGCAGTAGCAATAAAATCCAATTTCCTAGAGCAGTCTCAGCTGTTAGGCCCTGCTGTCCCCACAGTTCATGTGCCACTTCAGTAACAAGGTGAGAGTAGGGCAAGCAGCCCTAGATGCCAGTCCCTAAAGACACACTACAGGGCTTGTTTGTCCCTGCTCTTCCCCACTGACCTCGCAGACCCTCTCTCCTGCTGGGACCCTGGGCTGTCCCCCTGCAGCCACCTCTTTGATCCCGCAAATCCCCCCTGAGCTCACAGGAGTCCATGCAGGGGATGCTCAGAGAACTGGTCTGGTGCCTAAAGCCTTGGAATCTAAAAGCAGCACCTAATCTCTGACTTACTTATAAAATTCTATTCTTTAATTAAAAAATCTTGTTTCTTTTAAAAATAAACTCAAACCAGATGCTCTGTGAGTTGTCAGGAATGAAATTCCTGGGGCACTACATGATACTCTGTTGGTTTCAGATTCTTCTGTTTAGGAGTCTTTGTGTGCTCCTAATAGAATTGTCAATTGAACTTACTGAGAATAACTGAACAAAACCTCTTGCATGAGGATCAATCTTGTATTTCAGTGAGTAGGATAGTGGGTTGGGGAAAACACCTCAGGGCCCATGTGTTTTCCAGCTCTGGAGATTGTGTTTGTGTACTCTGGGACTGTGTAAGGTTGGCCTTTCTGAAATCTTTATGCAACTCTCTGGCTTCCTGCAGAAAGCAAGCAATCTCAGTGAGCCTTCAGCCTGGCATCATCCATGTTGGTAAGTCCTGAGCTAAACTTCCCCTTAGCCACCAGTGCCCAACTCTCAGTGCTGAACAAGGCTGGGTCTCTTGCTGCATTTTTTCTGCTGGAAATTGGGGACTGGAAGCAACATTGTACAGCTGCCTGGTCCAGACTAGGACCCTGGCCTGGGAGAAAACTTGTCCCTAAATGAAGTGGAGCACTTTGATGAAGAGGGATGGGAGGCTAAAAGGAGAATCAGAGTAGTTTTTACCCAAGGATGTGGATTTGGTACCACAGTCCACCTCAGTAATTTGTCCTCATGTCAAGAACCCTGAGGAGACAGGAGCTGGTTGTTCTGTGACAGTAAGAGGTACTCAAACTTCACCTCCAACTCCAAGCCACTTGTTCCCTCCTGGAAGAGGGTCTTTTCATCAAGCATGTAAAAACTCTATATTCCCTACCAGTGTGCTGTCTGAGCTCTGTCATCCACTGCTCTGCATTCCTTTGTTTCCCAAATGGCAGAAGCAAGAGCCAGCATAAGATCAGGGACAGATTTAGGAAAAATGTTCCTTCCCAGTGGTGGGATTCACTGCAGCAAGGCGAGCTGACCTGGCCTGGCCCAGCAGCCATCTCTGATCCCACTTCTCCAGTGTAGGCTAGCATAAACCCTGGGAACTGGCTTTTTTTGAAACCAACACCCCCTGGGTCGACAGGATGGTGGGGAGGGTGAGAATGGTGAGACTTTAACAGTCAGAAAATGTCTGCAGTCCTGGGAAACTCACTTCTAGCCAGAGAATCTGATGCAAAAATCCTTTTTGTTGATAGCCCAGCAGATTTCTTTAGTGTGTTTATATCCCAAAGGATTTGGTTTTCCTTCTTGTATGTTTTAAATTTGATAACTGGTCCTTTTTTACAGAAATGGTTGTTATTTTTGCTCTTCATAAATCTTAAGGAGGCAGCTGCTGTATAATGGGTGGTCTCCCAGTCCCCAGCCTTCTTTAGCAGAAAAAAATCCCCAATCAATACAATTTAATACTTTAGCATTTCCTGTGTGTTTAAAAGGGCTTTGGGGCTCCCTCTAGCCTAGGGGAGAACAGCAGGCTTGCTCTGCAGTCCAGCACAGCCCATCTTTGCTGAGCAAAGTGCCATCATTCACCCCTCCAGGGAGGGTGAATCCCTTTTTGCCACTGCTGGAATGGGACTTGTTTGTTAACACCCTCTTCTGCTCCTTATTATAAGGAAACTCCATTAATGACTAAACCCTAAAGCTGAAACTAAGTGGAGGAAGGATATGGAACAAAACATTGTTATCAGATCTTGTCAGCTGCAGCACTGGTCTCTCTAGAGAGACCTGGTAAGGTGCCACACTTTGCTTAAGGATTTTGCATTATAATTTAGCTCATTGCAGGAGAGATCCATCCTAAGGGAGCCAGGTAAAGGGACATAAATCCAGATGCGGTTTTGCTATATATAATGGCCCTAAATTCCCCAGGCATCACTTCCAGGGAAGTGGCACGTCTCTGACTGAAAATGGGTGAGCCTTGCACAGGGAGCCACGTGTGACACACCAAGAGCCAGCTCAGGGTATTTTCTGTTGAGTTTCAGTCTCGGGAAAGGTGTCAGGGCTGGAGGCCAGTGTGAATGTGCTGTGAATTCGGGTGAGAACCTGATGCTTTTCAGGATTTGGGAAAATGTGCCTGATGTTACATGTTAAGGTCTTAATGCATTGCATTGAAATGCACACTATACCACCTTCAAGCTTCTTTTTAAAGTTGTTTTTCACTGCCAGAACTATGGGTTTGCCTGTCATCAGACTTTGTACATGTGCTGCCTCACGGCCCATAATTTAGGGGCTCTGGCCCTGGTCGATGTAGCAACCCTTCTTCCCTCTTTTTCCAACTTTCTAACACCCTGTCTGGGTCTTCTCCAGAGGTGACCCCGTTTTTTAGGAAGCCCTCATGTCCCTCCTTTCTGTGGTCAGCAATGAACAGCTTCAATTTCAGAAAAACACCTCCCAGGGACATTGGTGTGGTGAGTCCCTCCCCTTCTGCAAGGGGCTGGATGGGCGAGCCTGAGCCTCTGTCTCCATGTTCAGAGCTACAGCCAGGGAGCTCCTAGGAGGCCAAAAGCCATGCAGATCCCAAACAGAAAACCTGGTGTTCCCTACTATTTCTTTTCTTCCCACTTGTCTACATGTCATTTCCTTACAGGCAGTGTTTCTGAGGCACTTACGGAAACAAAGGAAAGCCACAATCAGTGCTCCTGCTGGCAGCATCCTCTTCCTGGACCCAGCAGGTCCCAGCCATATCAGTGGATATAAAATAAACACCAGTCTCTATGTGTGCTCTGTGTTCCCATACAAACTCTGGGAGCAGTTGCACTGCAATTAATGAACTATTCCACTTTTCCCTCTGGCTTTGTCTTATCTGAACAATAACCCAATAAAACAGTCAGGAACCTTCCTAGCAAACACCAGTGCTGGCTACTGGCAGGCTGTGCATGAAACACCACGCCATTTCCACTGCAAGGAAAAGATGTTTTTCTGATGTTCTTGAGGGGAGCGTTTGTTGAGACATGTTTCTCTAACCGAACCTCATTGCTGTCAGCAAGAGGCTGCCTTAATACCTGTGTGTTCTTTGATATAGCTCTACCTTGGTAGAAACAGTTGAGGATTTTTTTTCCTATTTGGTTTTCTGTTTCTTTGTTGGTTTTGTCTTTGGGAATACAGGGAGCAGGGTGGGGCATTTTTGTGCTAATAAGTGCAGGAAGTCACACTGTAGGAGAAATGAAGTGATTATTGTGCTAACTGATGTTGGCTTGGGAGTTTGCTTCACATGGACCCAGTGTTCCCACTTCAGTGCCCCTGTCCAGTTGACCAGCATATGCCTTTACTAGGAATGACATTTGGGGAGCTAGAGATCAGTTGTTTGGTTCCTGGTATGTGGAAAGCCCTCTTCTGTGCTGAGATCATCCTTCTCCATGTCTCAGGACTCCTTGCTGTCCCTTTTTGTCCACAGCATTTGTAAGCAGCTGCAGTTCTCTCTGTCCCATAACTCTTTGCCCAGAGGAAGCCCAGCATCACACAGGTCTGGCCCCTGGCTGCTTTGTCCTCCTGTGGACCCTCCTTTCTTTCCCTCTAATTGTTCCTTCTCATTCCAGTAGAGGAAGGTGCCCCTCTGTGCCCTCACACCCCACACTGCTGCCAGTACATTTCTCTAGCTGCTCTCTTCAAGCTGGGGCTGCCTTGCAGGGGCAAGGAGGCATTTGCATGTAGTTCCCCCATTCTGACATTCCTGGATTTTAATGTTGTCTTTTTTCTTCCCTTCCCACCACAGGAACATCCTGAAAAGTGGAGGCACAGCTGTGGATGCTGCCATTGCTGGCTTGATCTGCACTTCAGTGATGAACCCTCAGAGTTCAGGCCTGGGTGGTGGGGTCGTATTTACCATCTATAATGCCAGCACAGGTATGGGCCTGCCCTGGCCTCTCCATGATGCCTCATCTCTCTGCAGACACACAACTGCTGTGGAGAAATCAGAATTCTTCCTGTTCTCTCAGAGCAATAGTTTGAATATAAAAGCTGCATCACAAACCACACTTGTGCTCTTAACCCAAAGCATCTACCACAGGGAGCTGTGATTGTCATTTCACAGCAAGAATGTGTGTGTAGAGGAAAGAGCTGATATGAAATGAACTGAGTTTGCCTCTCCTTTCCCCTCCAAAGCAATCCCAAAGTACATTTCAAAATCACCCAGCTGACTGCAGCCAGGTGTGAGTGTTGCTGTGTAAGTGAAGCTGGCAGGAGCGGAGTGAGACGTGTGCTGGCAGTATTGGGCTGTCACTGCCTCACCTGAGCCCTCAGGATGGGACTTCAGGGGCTTGTCCTGCCCCAGCAGCTGAGACAGTGCCTGCTGACACTGGGGCTGTGTCCCATGCTGCCCTTGCCAGTGCTGGTGTGACTCCCCAAGGAGCGTTGAGATTTCCTGTGCCAGGAGATGCATCTCCACTTCATAAATCTAAACCTAGCAATGTTCAGTGTCTGCTGGGGAGCCTTTCTGTGTTTGGCTTAAACTCTAGTGTTGTTTTCTTGCTTTTATGTTTTTAATGTGGGGGTTTTTAAGTCTTGGCTTCCAAAAACCCCCAGAGCTTATATATCTAATAGTAATATCAACAACGAACACAGTAACAATATCATAGTTTTAAAACCCATGCCAAGTAGCCTCACAGAGTCACAAATCTGGAAATGTTTGGGTGTATCTTACGCAAGAGCTTAATTTGGCAGAACACCTATATTTTTCTTTTTTTTTCCTTTTGGCAGAGCCATGGAACTTTGTTTCCTGACAACAATCCTCCTCTGCTACCTGAGTTATGCTATTGCACAGAGCTGCCTGTGGTTGTGCACAGCTCAGGTGCTTGGAACACCAGGGAGCACTGTGAGCTCCTGCAGCACAGCTGGCTCAGTGGACTGTGATAGGGACAGATAAATACAAGGCAGAGAAGGACGCAAAATGATTGGCTAGACCTATATAAGTGTATACAAGTAGGGGTTTGGGTTTGTTTTTGTCTTTTCAAGCTCCCTGATACACGGAGGGTCTTTCAGGATCACCATTCTGCTTTAAACATGATGGACTTGCTTCATCATCACTTGGTAAATGGCCCTCCCAGGAGCATGAGGCCCATGTTATATCTCTGACATGTCCCATCTGTAGAGGAAGTGCAGGAACCTGCAGGTGTGAGGCAGCACATTCCAGCCCATGTCATAGCCCAAGTCCCAGCCCATGAACCCTGGGAGGAACCTTCGCTGGCTGGAGACAAGCCCTGGCCTTGTCCCTGTACTTTCAGTACCTTTAGGTAGGCACTGCTTGGTTTGTTGTAAATAAAAGCACAGGAGTCAAGGACAAGGTGTGCTGATACCTGGCCCTGCAGGCGCACTTGGCACATCTGGCAAGAGGCTCCAGAGCAGCTCAGCTCGGGGCCAGCAGCACTTGCAGTGCTACTACAGCTGACTGAAGTGTGATGTTCACCTGCTTCAGGAAGGCAGTGTTAAGCATTTCCCTCTTCTTCTTTCTAGGAACAGTCGAGGTGATCAACGCCCGCGAGACAGTCCCACGAGTGTTTCCCCACAACTTATTGTCTGGCTGTGGTTCTGGTTTCCCCATTGGTAAGGACACAGCCTGAGCCTTGAGGGCTGTGTGCCCTCCTGGTGTGCACAGAGCTCAGGGTAGGGAACTGAGCACCTCGCTGAGTTTATCTGGAGTTCTATTTAGTTTAACACAGCTACCTGGATTGCCTTTTGCAAAAGCAAGAAAAAATACTAGGTCCATAAAAATTCCTGTTTGGTAATAACACTGGCAACCTGACCAGCGAGGCGATGGGGAGCCAGCATGAGGAGAAACCACAATGTGACTTCTCTCCATAGGAAGTCTGCAGTTCAAGACCAAATTTCCTAAAGCTCTCATTTCCCAGAGAAAAATAAGATCAATAGATTTCTGGAATAAATCGATCTAGTGTGCTTGCCCATGTCCATACATTGGGGAAGCACGCTGGCACACTGAGGGTTAAGCTGCTGGGCTTAGGCACTCTTGGCTTTAGCAGCACATCTTGGATCTCTCCACATTTCTTGCTGTATTCCTTCTCCTTCCTGGAATGTTGTCTTTTGTGGTGTGTCCTAGATTCTGGAGGAGATGTTCTTATCCTTGGAAGAGCCTGAAAAGGTATCAGGAGCAACTCTGGTTGGAAGGGACAGCTGGAGGTGTCTGCTCAAAGCAGGGTGATGTCAGGGGTAGCTCAGCTGCTCAGGGCCTTGTCCTGCCACATTTTTGGATTTCTCCAGGGATGGAGAATTTCATTGCTTCCCTTGTCCTGGTGTTTGACCAGGCCCTGTGAGTGCCCTTTCTCCAGTGTCCAGCTGCCACCTCCCTTGCTGCAGCACGTGCCTGTTGCCTGTTGTGCTTTCAGCCCATCTCAAGTCCGGCTCCAGCCTCTCTATACCCGTGCTATTCAGTAAGAGGGAAATAGATGAACAGGAAAAGGTAATAAACAAACCAAGCCTGCTTTTAGAAACCTTGGTTGCCTCTACCAACTCATATTTCCATTGGACAGCTTTCAGAGAGGTGAAACCCCCAAGCCAGTTACTTACTGGGTGTGACACTGCTGCTCTGCTCTTCAGGTCCCCGCTGGATTGGTGTGCCTGGAGAACTCCGTGGGTATGAGGAAGCCCATAAGCGGCATGGCCGCTTACCATGGAAAGCCCTGTTTGAACCAACCATCAAGCTCCTTTCAGAGCCACTTGTCATTTCCCCAGTTCTGAACAAAATACTCCATCACCCAGCCTTCTCTGGTCCGGGGAAAAGCCTGTGGTAAGACCCATGAATGAAACTGCAGTGTGAGGACCACTGTTCCCTCAGCTTCAGACCCTTTCTCTGACATGCTGACATGGAGCACAGGCTGCTGCTGTGGCTTGTGCTCAGGGAATACTTGCTATGGAGGGGGAGTGAATCACAGAAATCGATTCTTAAGAGGCTGCAGTGTAGCACTGCCTTGGAAAGTACACAACATACGTAATCCAGATCAGCTCCAGGCAGGAAAAAGAGGTTATTGGCCCTGGGAACAGAACAGGCTCATGCTGTAAAACTGATGAATGTTCTTCTTTGACAGCCCGCTGCTATGTGATGGTCAAAGATTTCTGAAGCTTGGCGAGACCTTCCAGTGGCCAGCACTGCAGCAAACACTGCGAGCTGTAGCGGAACACGGAGCTACAGCATTTTATGAGGGACAGATAGGAGAGGCCCTGGTGGAGGACGTTAGGAAGGCTGGTGGGTAACAGCTACAGGTAGTCCTGATACACAGGCCTTTTTCCCAGCCATTGGCTCACTGTGAGCCAGGGGAAAGCCAACACATGCTATTTGCTCATCACTTGGGATGGTACCTGGCATGGGAAGAGGCCACCTTTCCCCAATTCCTATAACGCAGGCCCAGAAGCAGGGCTGAGACCACCCACTGCTCTGGCCTTTGCCCACAGTGCTTATTCACTGGCCCCTCTGACTCCTTTAGGCTTTGTGACATCTTGGGGCTTGGCAGCACATGAGGATGCATGATGGCAGTGCTGTGCTGGGTGGAAGGAATTTGGGGTGTATGGGGATGGCTCTTCACAAGCTTTACCAAGGCTCCAATGTAGGCAGCCCACAGCACCAGTACGAGTTTCTGTGCCAATGGCAGCTCCTGGTTCTCTGTTGAAGGGTCCAGTCTCTCACTGGAGGATCTTCGGGCATACAGAGCAGAGGTGTCCTCAGCTCTGAACATCACCCTGACCAACCACACTACGGTGTTCGCTCCAGGACCACCTATGGGAGGTGCAGTGCTCATGTTCATCCTCAAAGTATTGGAAGGTAAATTCCTGATGGAAAAGGGTCATCAAGAGATTTTCAGAGAGTGTTGCTCCAGAGTGATAAAATGTTATGGACAGAAATGGAGTTGTTGAACCAGAATGGGGCCCAAAGTAGCAGTGTCACCGTGCTATGCAGCAGGAGGATGAACTGGTTCACTTGTAGAGTGGGTCAGCATCACCATAGCTGCTGCAAAGGCCAAAGGATGCATGACTTTCCCAATGCTTCAAAAGAAATTGAAGTCACACTGGAAATTAGTACTTGGTTGTTTCTACGTCCACATCCTGCTAAAGCATAGGGGAAACTTGGTAAGAACTAGGGTGGGAAGAGGAGGCTCCTTTCAACCTTTTTTTTTTACACTTATTGAAAAAACATTGCCTCAGGTCTATTAACAAAATTATTTCATCCTGCTCCTTAGCATATAAATTCCATAAAGCATCACTGGCAACACCTGAGGAGAAGGTAGAAACCTATCATCGCGTTGCAGAGGCCCTGAAGTTTGGCAACATGCTAAGATCCCACATGAGTGACCCAGCCTTCTCTAAAGCTCAGGTGAGCTCCATGGTGTGTGGGTACAGTGCTACAGCACCAAGCAATGCTCCAACATGCTCCTGCTTTGCAGCCTGGAAGGAATTAAAATAGAGCTGCTACTGAAGAGCAGTGCGGCTGAATTGGCCAAGGCGAGACAGGATCAGGCCGTTTACTCTGCAGCTTCATCTGTAGGCTGGCACTCACTTCCCTGACAAAGGATGTGCACATGCTCATGCCAATGTTGAGGTGACTCGGTGCTGAGCTTGGTCCATTTTCTGGGATGAGAGTGGCCTGGGGCTGAATGCTGCCACTCCAGGGCCCCAAGCTCTGACTATTGGGGCTCAGTTCCCAAGGCTTCCCTGTGCCCAAAGACATGCCATTGCTTTAGTGACCAGCTCAGTGTCCTTGCTGTGCTTGCAGGAGCCTGTGGAGACCATGTTGTCTGACCAGTTTGCTGGGTTTGTGAGGCAGCGGATAGATACTCGTGGTGACCACCCAATCAGCCACTACAACCTGCTGGAGTCCCCCTACAACGACAGCTACAAAAGTATGGGCACGAGCCACATCTCTGTGCTTGCTGCAGATGGCAGTGCCGTGTCTGCCACCAGCACCATCAACTACCCGTGAGTAGCCCAGGGCTTGGTAACAGAGTCACACAGGCCACATGTCAGGTTCACAGGGGAGCTGCAAGGGCTGGGTACCAGAAATGCCGAACCCTTGGGTTTCACTGGTTTAGGCAGCTTCTTAGCTGTGAATGCCTTTTTCACGTGACAGCAAAGATCTGTGAGCTCCAAGGACCATCATAATTCAGGAGGCTGCAAGAACTTGCTGAGGCTCTTGCTGAATTTCTGTGGGTTGAGCAAATCCCCACAGGCACCAGTAACAGGGAACTTCTCTCTGTCACCAGCAGCAGCACAAATTCCTTTTGGACACCCTCACTGGGACACTTGCAGGCTGGGAGGAGACAGAAGTTACCCACACGGTGCCATGTGCAGTTAATGTCATCCACAACAGGAGAACCCTGGGCACTGAAAGGCTTCATCTTTCCTCCCTGCAGGTTTGGCTCCTTTGTGTATTCTAACCAAACTGGGATCATTTTAAATAATGAACTTGCTGACTTCTGCATAGCAAACAGAAGCATTAAACCAGGTGAGCATTTTCATCCTCAGAATAAAGCACAGGGCCAAGGGATGGATACACAGGCTGTGTACAAGTGGGCAGAGACTACCTGTAAACTACAGGTACTCTTTCCTTTCCTAGATCTGGATGAGAGCAAGTTTATTTCAGACTAAAAGAGGATAAAGCCCTGTAGTGTGTCTGTGTCTACTCACATATCCCCTTGCATGGAAACACAGCAGTTTTGGTTTCTAACCAGAAAAATCAGAGGTTAAAAAAATGCTGAAGCTGATCAGTGATTGATGGTAAGGGGAGGGAAGAAGTGAAGAAACTGCTGCTAAGACAAGCCTGCTGATATTTTAGGCTCGGCTATGATTCTAAGTGTAGAGCTGCTACAGGCTTGCACCGAGCTCTGTGCCACAGCAGTGTTGGTGCAGACATGGCCCTGTGCCATAAGCTGTCCCTGCTGCATCCCCCTCAGGCCTGCTGGGAGAGGACACCAGTGCTGCTGTGGCAGGGTTTCTGCTAAGGGTTCCTCATCTGGTTGGATGAGCTGCAGCAAGTCCTGAATACTTGTAGGATGCTCTGTCCTGCATCAAGAGAAGCTTGTTTAGCCTGTGCCATAAAGATCCCAGTTTCTTGGGAGACAGGCTTTCAGTACAAGGAAATTTTTCTGGAACTCTTGAGCGTCTTGAGGAAGGAGCAGCAGCTTGTTTTTCTGTGGGAGACAAAAGAAAGGCAAGGTAGAGGAACTTGTGTTCCTCCTACCCTGTTAAGAGCCACATGGAAAGAATAATATCACTGCTTCTGCTCTAGGAGAGAAACCTCCCTCAGCAATGGTGCCTTCCATCCTCATCTCCAAGTCAGGAGACATGCTGGTGATTGGAGGAGCCGGTGGGGGCTGGATTATCAGTGCTACCACCATGGTAAGTGAAACCCACAGCAAGTTACCAGTTCTTTCAGTCCTCCCAGATTTCTAGCCATGGTCAGTTCCACCTGCTCTTTCTACTCAGCTCTCCTCAGACCTTGACTCCTTGGTCCTTTTTTTAATTTGCAATTCAGAAGTCACTAAAGGCTGCAGGCTGTAGGCCGGGGAAAGCATTCTGGGAAAGTACCATTACATGCTCATCCTACTCTTTTACTTGTCCCAAGCAGCTAGTATTGGTCACCACGAAAGCAGGAGACCAGGCTGGTAGGACTGTGGGTCTGGCTCAGTGCAGCCTGGGTTGGACAGCCCAGGTTTTATCTCCAGTTGGGCAGTATGGGATTTGTTTTATTGCAGGCAATTATAAACAAGCTGTGGTTTGGCTACGACTTGGAACACGCCATTTCTGCTCCTGTCATGCACACCCAGGGTGACAGTGTCCTGTTTGAGGAGCCTTTCAGTAGGGTGAGTGGCCTTGGTGGGAAGCAGATTGATTCTGTAACTCTCCTGGGTAATCTTTATTTTGCCTCTGGCTCAGCTCCTTCTTCTTTAAACCTCACTTTCTCAAACAGACTCCACACACACATCCTACATTTTCACACCTGGCAATATTGAGCCCTCAGGCCCCTGCCCCATTCACTCCATTTCCTCTTCTCTCCCCCCACAGGAGGTTAGGACTGGCCTGCTGGGAAGAGGACATAAAGAAAAGAAAGATAAACTTGCAATGAATGTTGTACAGGGAATTTCCAAGGAAGGAAAATGCATCTCTGCTTACTCTGATAAAAGGAAGCTGGGGAAGTCGGCTGGATATTAGCATGAAATGCCCTCACAATTCACAGAGACACAGGAGATTCATAACATGCTTTGCTTGGACATGCCCATAACTGCCTGTTCCCATCAGGATGTGTCCTGGAGCATGAGCAAAGCCTGTGATTACATCTAATTCCAGTAGAGTGCAAGTCACCCTCAGGTAATACAAGGAGAGGTCAGCCAGGCTTGTTTAGAGCTACACCTTCCATTATTTATGTGATACACAGAAAACATATTTCTTGAGCACATCAGTTACTCAGAATGAGGGAATAGAAAGTGGGAAAGGAAAGTTGGTCCAAACCCCACTGAGAACACTGTGAAATGACCCAGCTGTATCTTCCATTCCTGATGGAGTCTCGGTTTCTTTCAGGCTGTTCCACAATAAGCTTATTGCTGGGGCTCAGCAATGTGAAATACATAACTATTTTAGCTATGAACAAGAAGTGTCTGTAGGGTCAGGATTTTAAAATCTGAAGCATTCAGGCTTAGAGCATGGGTTTGGAAAGGGATCAAAGAGATCAAAATTGAACACTCCCCCTCTCAGTTTTCCCATCCAAAGAAGCCCAACATTTTCCTAAGGTGGCAGATGAAATCACACCATGGCACAGGTGCTGCCCTGCCTGCTGCTCTCTGCCTTGGGGGTGCAAAGGACCCCATAGGCTCAGGGTAACTGCTCCAACACTTCCTCCAGTCCTGCACACGGTGACTCTGAGAATAGCCTCTCATGGGGGGATGTGATTTCCCTGCTCCTGGGATGGACAGGCTTCAGCTGAGCTCCCTGGAGGCGCCTCTCCCTGTGGCGAGAGGAGTCCCAGTCTGTGCCAGTTCTCCCTCCTCAATGCCAGTATACCAGTCTTTGGGAAGGCAGGTCAGGACTGCAGTGGAAGTGCTGTTGTTTTTGGAAACTTTAGAACTTTTTTCAAACTGCAAAGGATATGTTATCAGGTGATGTCATTTGTAGCCCTGAGCTCAGCCTGGCCAGGCAAACACCAGGACTGCTGAGAAGTGATGCAGCACTATCAGGCATTAGCAAAATTCTCCCATATCCTACACACGTGCTCCCAATCCCTGTTTACCACAGCTAGTCGCTTGTGTTCCCTTCAGACCACAAGGGGGGCATTGTAGGACTCTTAAGAACTATCACAGAGAGAGAAAACTTTTGGAGAAGAGACCTGAACTCATGCACCTGGATGCAAAAGGTCTTTTGCAGTTAATCCATAACCTTGCCCTGCTCAAAATGGCCAAGAGAATCAAACATTTAAGAAAGTAAAACCTAAAACCCAAAGCCTCACAAAGCTCTTCAAATATGCAGGGTCAAATTCTCAGAATCCTCCAAAATTCCATTTTCTGAAAGCTTATAAGCCTGATTGCCCTATGGGCACAATGTTGTGTGTGTGTCTGAAAGAGAATCAAACCAGAGCCAGGCACTAGCAGAGCCCTCTCCCTCACACACAGAGCCCATGGGGTTCCTAGTCCACCAACAAATACAATCCCTCTGTAAACATCATAACAAGCACACATTATTAAAAAATACAAATTAAAATTAGGCCAGCTAGATTATACACCAGTGTTTTTACCCACAAAGCCTGTCCAATAAAGCCATCAATTTACTGAAATCTCAGCCTTCACTTGCATTTTAGTGATGGTCCGAGTGAAGCTGACCAGAGCCAGACATGTGTTTTCCTTCAGAAGTTATGCACCAAGGACTGTAGCACAACCCCTGCTGTATCAGTTAATGATTGCTGAGTTACCAGATCGTAACCACAAGCACTTAATCACGCAGCTGGAAATCAAGTTACTCGTGTCAGGCGCCAGCTCCATGCACTGCCCTGCTCCCTCCTTGTCCAAGTGGAATTCATCTTAAATCCTCTAGTTCAGGAAGAACTGCTGGTTTCTCATTCAGAGCTGTTCACTCACACTGTGGGAGTGGCCTGGCACCCTGTGAGGCAGCATCACAGTGCTGGTGAGTGGGAAAGGAAACAGAACCAAAGGCTGACGAGGGTTTTTATGTTCACTTGGAAGGGGTTATATTGACTATGACTATCAAAGAAACCAAATCTATTTAATTTGCTGAAGTTTTCTAGCTTGATTAACTCCCTTGCCCCAGCTACCAGTTCCTGGGTACATCAGTTCTAGTGTCAGAAACGACACCTGGCTGAGAGCTGTGCAGGAAAAGCACTGACAGGTGCCAGACACCATCTGCAGCTCACGCCGCAGCACCAGACACACGGACCAGACCGGATGCTGGCTTTGGCAAGATCCGTAGTTGTTTCCAGCTAACCCCACTGAGCTGAGAATTTACAATCAGCAACTGAGAGAGGCACTGGCTGGAGACAGGGAGAGCACTCCTGGGTTCCCTATTAGGCTTCAGGGCTACCTTCAGCAGTGCTCTAGTCCCTCTCCATCATGCTTCACTACAGAAAACCCAACTCATCAAGTAACTAAGTCTTCCATTACCTTTGCTTCTGACACACCTTAGGGTGAAGCACCCTGCAGTACTCCAGCCTATCACCTTTCCAGTACAGTAGTATCACAGCTACTTCCCACCACAATGACATGGGAATATTATCTTTAGTCCGGTACTCACTGCAGTTTAACTACTTTGCTATTAACTTTGCAAGTGAGCTAGTGGAGCAGTTTAAAAACCCATCGAGTTTTAATTTGCAAGACAGAAAGGAATGGGAGTGCAGATCTCTCAGTGTGGCAGAGACTTCCAGTCCTGCAGTCCTCCCTAGCAGAACACCTGGTGAAGCTGAGAGATTGAATCTGCTTTAGCACCTCTGCTCTTGCCCTGCCACCTCCTCACTGCTGCTGAAATCTGCTTGGGTCAAGAGCCTCTCAGTTTGGTCTCTCCCCATTCCTGCTCCTCCCAACATGAGAGCATTATTTTTGTACTGAAATCTGTCGCTTTGTTGAGACGGAC
>VZTE01000043.1:0-29377 GCA_013397775.1 Eulacestoma nigropectus
AAACCAAACCCGCTACACAAACTTATTGTACAAAGTTTACAACTGTTTCCAAAAGACGTGTAGATAACCAAACCTGGCTTGTATTTTGCACTGTAACTTGACCCCAAGTTACATCCCTCCGGAGAACCTAAAAGTACAAAGGAGCTTTCTTTTCTTTCCTATTGCTATAGTCATACCTGCATGGAACTAGGCCTGCCCTAGGAACTCAAGTGTGCTTATTATTAGAGTCTGGGAGGCTTAACCAGAGAACAGCTGGTGCCTGGAAAATGGAGGATCTCTAGCAAAGGATCTGCATTTTGCGTTTCAGAACCTGAAATGGCAGTGAAGATGCCCAGAAGACAATGGTTATTTGTATAGTGTATTGCAATAGAAGTGGGGTTTAGGTTGGACCTGTAATTAAAAGGTTGTCTGCCACTCTCACAAAATTTTGCCTTTTAAAAAGCAGCATTGTCTAAATTCAGAGGATTCAAATACAAATATATTCTCAAGTCATTCCTGAGCTTGATGAATGACTTCTATGTTTCTATCTTACATCATCATTTAACATCATTCTATTTCATTTGTGGGAAACCTTAATGTCCTTGAGGAAGTTTGTGACCTTTTCCACCACAGAGGCGAAACCTCAGATTTTACCTTTATTGCCCAGCTCTCTCCCAACCAGGAGTTGAAAGGAGCACCTCTGCTATCTCAAAAGCTCCAGCATTTTATTTTCTTCTGAGGTCTATTTATTGGAAGTGCTCCCAGCACTGCCAGTAGCGTAGATTACAGTGAGAAGTACTAGTAAATCACAGTGCTTGCTTGAAGGCAAGGAAGCCATAACGACAAACCTGACATAGGGCTGTAAAAACAAAACACCTGCCTGCACCCAGCTCCTGTATGGAAATGAAGGGGAAAGGGACAGAGGCACAATCCAAAGCACTTCCTCCAAGCTGCTTTATTTAGCATGTGATAGTGGGTCTAACTTCCTCTTAACTGCTCCATAGCAACACATACCTCACTGCCAGACTTAAAATAAATGTAAAAAGGAGGAAGTGAAGTAATTGTGTATTAAAAGTAGTTTAATTTATTTCAGGGGGTCTCGGGGAATTTGAAAATATTAATTCCCTGAGCACCTGATTTATGAGCAGGGTCTACTTTCTCCAGGCAGGATCACTTTTCTTAGGAAAGATGGACCACTGGCAGTAGTTGGCAGTGGGGAAGTGAAGGATATTTAAAATTATAAACAAGGGAACCTGATCTGGAAAATGTGCTGATCAGGCCACATAGCTGAGAAACCTAAGCCAGCAGCTACTGCATAACAATATCATGGCCAGGGAAAGAGATTACAGTGATTGTGAAAGGAATCCCACTAAAAACCGTGCTGCGTGTCACAGCACCCTCCCCATACTCCCACAAGTACCTCAGTGTTTGCAGGGAGTGGGGCTGGGGTGGAAGCAGAGCCCTGCCTTGATCTATGTGTATTACTATTGCCTACACTGATGACATATGTTTCTAATTTGGGCCAGGGCAAATGACAGAGCAACACTTCAAGTAACGCAAGAGAGCAGGCTGGCAAGGCTGTTATCATTCCCAAAATGAGCCACTCAAGCTCACAGCCTGGCAACAAGCAGCCTGAATACTAAACACATTGTAGAGGATTTTTTAGAGCAAAATGGCTTTGCAGAAGCCCTGCAAGATTTAGGCTCTGAGAACCCAAGCTGGATCACTGAAATGCTGGGTGAAGAATACGTGACAACCAAAGCATAAAGGATGATAGAAAGTCTTCCTGTACCCCTGATAAATGTATCTAAAGGGGAATACAGAAGACAAAGGGCTATACAGAGTACAATAGAGCATACAAAGCAATATTGGCTAGAAGCCTGAGAAAAAAGCAATAGGTGTTACAAGTTTTAAAGCCCTGAAACTGCAAGGCTAAAAGAGATGTCAAAATACGTGACAGTCGCGTTGCTTTAATGACCAATCACTAATAATTTCGTCTTTGTATGAAGATGTAATTAACCAATTGTAATACTGCCTTAGACGCATGAGAGCAATAACAAATACTATATAAGAATGCTTTTAATAATAATAAAACGAGAATGATCATAAAACCACGTTGGCTCGTCTGTTCGTTACTCCGGGATCTGGGTCTCTCAGCAAAAGAGGACCCTCGCAAGAACACATCGCTCCATTCCAGTGGAAGTACAGGAAGGAATGCTACCCCCTCGAACCCTCTAAAAGCTGGCCTTTTTGGGAAGCATTGCTGGTAGCATATTAATGACTTCTTACAGTAATAAAGGAGGGTAAATTCTTAGGTGCACAGCACATGGAGGGGAGAGCATACGCCTCTGTGTGTATGTGCATAAAAGGAGCCAGATTTTTCATACTTGTTAAATTCCTTGACATTTAATTTTGAGCAGGAGGGTTTCCACAATGCCAAGGATCATAAAGGAACAATTTGCTGCTGTATGTTACCATTGATATTTCAGCATGAATGAAAATTGCAACATTTGGTGATGAAAAGAGCAGCTACTTGTAATAAGGAGCACCATGGAAACTGAAGTATCAATTACCAAGATAGGCTCTTCTTCTGATGGAATTCAAAATGAGAAAAATGGTAACTGCAGGTGCCTTAAAGCATTAGCATTTTAAAAGATACAAAAAGGTGTAAATGAAATTAAAGGGAGATGTCTTAACAATACTGCACTGCCATGAAGGGGGCTATCTGGCAGATAAATTGTTTTCTCTGCCGAAAGCAGAGAAATTACAGTCTTGCTAAGGACAGCCCAGCAGACCACCTACAGATGTGGGACAGCCTATATAGCTCACTGAAATAACTCTGTAGGAGTTCTGACATAGAATAGAAATCCAGAAAACTCCAAATGTGAGTTTAAATATGCCTTTGCAGCACACAGTAACTGGAAGCATTTGAATGGAGCTCAAATGAGAATATCAACTTTTTTTATTTTATTACCTTCTGTGCTTTGAGTAAGGAAATAGTAAGCTGAAATCCTCTCTCACTAAACCTTCATAATGCTGAAACTACAATCATAGGCATAGGAGACAAGCCTATCTTTCTCTTTTTTTAAGAAGTGATGAAGTGATATGATGAAACAAAATATGCACAATTTTCAAAATGACCAGTAAGGCTGAGGTTTCCTTTTTCTAAGTTCAAACTGAGAAATCTTAAGCATAACCTTAAACATAACCTTAGAGAGTTAATCCTGAAACTGTGCTGCAAATCAAGTTCCTTGCAGTTGGTAGTGACATGAAATAGCCAGAATTATTAGCCTATTTCAATTATCTTGGACAGTATAATCAATGAGACTCAGGATTTTAAGGCTGACTCGTCTTTGCAATTGCACACTGTTCAGTGTATCCTCTGTCAAAAATGCACTACTCTTCCATGCTAAAATCTTAAAATGAAAGTGATAATGAAGGTTTATACAGAATTTACCACGCTATCTCTTATCCTGACCCATAGCATCAACCTAAAAGGACCATGTACTGGTGCCATCAAAAATTCCTACATTCTGGCACTCTGTCCAGCACCAGCCTCCCTGAGGCCTGCATTTGAAAGTAAACCTAGAGAATTATAGAATCATAGAAAGGTTTGGGTTGGAAGGGACCATTAAATGTCATCTAGTCCTACTTCCCTGGGAAGAGCGGAGACAACTTCCGCTAGATCAGGTTGCTCAGAACCCCACCCAACCTGGCCTTGAATGTTTCCAGGGATGGGGCATCTACCACTGCCCTGGGCAGCCCATTCCACTGCTTTACAATCCTCATTGTAAAACCCTTCTTCCATGTATCTAATCTAAACCTCTGCTCCTTTAGTTTAAAATCATTACCCCATTTTCGATAGATTGCAACAGATCCTGCTAAAAATTCTGTCTGCATTTGTCTTGTAGGCCCCTATTTAAAAACAGCAGCTCTGGGGAACAGGACAAATTTATGTGTTAGTTCATTGTGTTAATTCATTGTTCTCCAGGGGCATTCTAGTACAGCATCGTGACTCTGTCAACACTCAACACCAAGCTGAGGTGGCCTACAATTTGGATCTATTCATGTCTGGGATAGCCTGCAACTAAGAAAAAGCATCTCCTCATGGCCTTCACAGTCACCAAGCAAGAATCCTAAAGCATTTCTGCTTATTTTCACATCCATTTAAATATTTCTTCTTTAGACTCACAAGCAGCTTATTCTCTAATGGGAGTTCTGTGCAAGGAAAAGGAATTTCATGGTCTTCTATGTTCCTTGTGGATAAATCTTTACTTTTATCTGGTTTTGCTTAGCAACTGTTTTTTCCTGTAATAGATAGATATGATAAACTAGAAGTGCCTGTCATTCCTTTACAGTGTTGGAAAATTTAAATCTTCTTTTCTTTAAAATATCCCCACATAGAAGTTAAACCTCTTGCCATATCAGAGTGCTCGTATTCCTTATCCATTCTCATGATCTATGGAGGGGGTCTCTAAATTGCTGTTAGATCTCTTCAAATGATGATATCAAAACTGTTCTTGTAAGGGATTTTCCATTCCATCATACTTCAAAAAATTAAATATTGTTATTGTATAGTCCACTTTTTCACAACGAACAAAACATAATGACAAGGTGAAGATGCAAATAACAGCAGTTGTTCAACAGCAAGTGTTACAAGTGAATGAGGATTGACATAATAAACCACAGCACCGCAACTTGAGAAATGCAGATTATTCACTTCACAGCACCCCTGGAGCGTTTATAATCTTATATAAAGCCTCTTAGTTTACAGTTTCATGGATATAGGCTGTACTGTAATTTAAATGACTAAAAACCCTAATGATCTCTTAGTTAACAATAGCCGTTCCATAAATAAAATACCACTGTCACTATGTGTTTAAAATTCCAACATACTCACAGCCAAATATCAACATGCAAGCTACACTGTAAGTGACCAGAACCTGCTCCCAGAACATCTTCATACCCATAAGCACTCACATAAAACAGCCACCATGCAGTGGAGGGGTATGCAGAGGAACAAGAATCTTAGCATTCACTAGCTAAGATCAATGCTCCTCTGATGGAAATTCTGCTGTAACACAAGAAAGTATGTACTCATCTACAGGAGAGATGTACAAAGCCAAATTGTCTTGTTTTGATATGACTGTTACATATCTTAAATACAAGCCAGCAATCTCACTACCTATTAAAGCTGAACAATAGAATAAGAGAACCCCATTTAATGTCTCATCCAAAAAGACTGTATCAGAGTAAGTTATTGTGCTAGCTGAACCAAGTGGAACATATTCCTTTTCTTGTGTGCAGTAATGTCATTGCAGTTGGAATTTTGGCCATGCTGTTCTGAAGAATAACTGCTCATGGTAGAATGGCACCTTAATGACTCTTTGTGCAGTTATAAAACTCCAATCTGATGTACATGAGTGTAATAAAGAGAATACGAATCTTGCATTTTTTGTTGTCCCTTGCTTTGTTTGTATTTTATTCTCTGATTCTGTATCTTATCTCAGTAAAAAATGCTGTCTTACTTTCTCTGACAGTCGTCTCACCACTTCTGTCAGATGCTGCCAGCATCAACCTAATGGTGCTCCAATAAATGATTTACTGTTAACGGCAAGCAAGATGCTGCTACATGCTCTGGTATAACATCATGCTTACCTAACACTGCCTTAGCACTCTGCCCTTCCTCATTTTTGAGGTTCACCATTAAAGAGAAAATGCAATGAAAAGTGGCAAAAGAGGGTCATCTCCTTCTGGCTCCAGGAGAGGATGCACCACATACAGATCACAACACTGCACTGTGAATTAAAGTAGCTGTCACTGGCCTACATAACTAGCCATAGGTAGTGAGGGTGGTTTGCTTTCACAAATACCAGGATAAATGGTTGTGAGACTTCTTTTCCTGTACCCAGGCTATAAACCAACACTGACAGTACCCATGAGAAAAGGCTGGTCTACAATTTCATAAGGAATTTCATCGTTTTAACTGGGGTTTACAGTGAGATTTCGGTGCTGTTTGAAACACAGATTTAAATCTCAGACCAAAACATCAAGGTGAGTGCTCTGAGTCGCCTCCACAAGACCTAATGCCATTGGTAAATACAGAAATAAAAGCTCAAACATCAGAAAAAAAAGCTCAAACATCAGAAAAAAACAGGTTCCAGTTTTAAAGCAGGAAGGAGAAAACCCGGGAGAGGTTTGCCTACAATGCAGAGCAGCACCCACACTAGAAGTTCTATAAAACATGCTTGCTTTCACAGAAGTGCAACACCCCTAGGACCCAAGACAAGGATATGAGGTGGAGCTGCAGTGACTGTTGCAAACCACCTCAGTTGGACTTGTCATCCTAGTGAATTTACTCATTTTTCCATCTACCCCTAATACACTGCTGTCCATCTCTTTTCCAATAATTTCAGTCAGGCCTCCTGCTTATGAACCACCAAAAGAGAATGAAAATGTCTAATGGAACCTTTATTGTGGCCAAGAGAAGAGCTGCTCAGCCCAGAGAAACTCATCATCTCTCCAGTAAAATACGCTCTGTTCTACAGCTCTGGACCTTCAGCAGAACATCAGCCTTGCAAGGAATTTTTATTCCCACAGTGAATGTTTTGCTGAGCAGCTCAGGTTCCCCATAAAGAGGAAACTGTCACCCTTCTGTACAGGTACTGCTATGTCCCTCAGTGCAACAGAAATAGATGTTAGAACAGTTTTGCATGGGTTTCAGCTGGTGAAAATGAAGGAAAATCCAGGGCAATGGAAACTTCGAAGGTTACAATATTTTGTGTTACATTACATTACCCTGCTGGTAAAGCAGATTACAATTTTTCCAGCTACCCAGAGAGACTGTGGATAAACATTTGTTTTACTTCCTTAGGAGACCTGATTCATAGTAACCATGATTCACATAAACAAACAGAAATTATTTTAAAAAAGAAAAAAAATGTAAAACCAGCAACAGGAAATAAAACAAACCTCACGCTCAGCAGGTTATCACATTGGCAAACAAAATGAGCCTTCAGGGCTGGAAAGGAGCAATCTGCTGTGCAGTGGCACAACAGCATGCACCACACACTGAATAGCTACTGTGGGGACAGACAGGGCCAGCACGTGGGCTTGTCACATCCTCACACCTTGGAGACACCAAAGCTCCATGAAACAGAATGGCTTCAGGACCCTCTGCAGCAGTCCTGGCACCTGGGACACACCTTCTCCACTCTGGAGCAGGAGGGAGGGCAGGAAGCTCCAGCTGAGTTCCCTGGACTTTGCTTCCTCAAAAGAGGTGCCACAGGCTTGGCAGAGGAAAGCCTGTTTGAGGGCTTGTATCCTAAGTATCCACTTCCATGTAGATGTTTGTCCCTTCTGTGTACACTGCAAGCAAAACCTCACCCTTACCTGGCCATGGCACCTTCCATTGTCACTAATGAATTAATGAAAGCAGTCACTTGTAAAAATCAGAAGATTGAAATCATACAATAGTTTTGGTTGGAAGAGACCTTAGAGACCACTTAATTCCAACCCTCTGCCATGGGTAGGGACACCTTCCCATTGACCAGTTTGCTCAATCCTCATCCCCTCAGAAGAGATTTGCCCAGACTCCCTTTCTCCACTGGCTCTGGATAAAAAAGGGAATAAGGACATGCATCACAGCAGCCCAGGCATCTGCATGTCCACTCATCCAGTGAGTTTGTAAGAAGCTCTCCCACCCATCTCTCCTGCAGTAGGAACCTGCCCCAATGTTGCATTTTAGAACTATTGAATAGTTCTAACAAATAATCTTCAAAAAGTTTCAGCTGTCTCCAGAACTGTGAAGGAATTCATTCAGTCATTTTCATTTCAAGTTGGTTCTTTTATCTTCAGCCACAGAGTCTACATAAACAGAAGCAAACATATCAAAGCAATGGCTTCTGAAGTATTGCCTTAATGTAGATGCTCCCTTAGCGGGGGACAATCCCACAGGCAGCGTGTACTCCCACCCTGCCTTTCCATCCTCCCTCCCAACAGCACACAGAGAATAGAACCACTACTAACCCTGTGGTACATAGCAGTATGGTACTACACTCTCTGCCTTTGCAATTTATCTTTTTCCTTCCATCCTCCACCCACATTTGCTGAATAGATTTGAATTTTCAGGTAGCTGACTACCTTCCTGATTTCTGACTAACGTATTGGTGGTATCCTTATTACGCTTCTGAGACATAAAAGGAGTTACAATCAGGTTCTATATCAGACAATTAGGGAAAAACAGCAGAGGTAGCACTGTTAATTTCAACACATATATACAGAGCTAAAACCCAGCACAGCAATATTGTATCTAACCGTGCATCTATAGCACTCACTTTTATTCTTCCATTTTCCCACTCACTCTTCTCCAACACGCATATCAGATGTGTGCTATGAGTTAACTCTGTATGAAATAATAATTCGGTCTACAAAAATCAAACAACTAAATAGAAAAAGACAAGTACTGTGTTTCTTTAGTGTGCCCTGAAAGTTTAGGTATGCAATCTGCATTGCCTAGTCCTGAATATTTCCATGGCCTTTAGCTTGACTTGTATGTGAGTAGGAGCATTTTATACAAAGAATATAAATGTTAGAACAGGCAATTATACAAGTGGCCTTGCCTTTCTTCATTTGATAGTGAATTATTAGTCTTCTCAACTGCAGTTTTATAAGACATCCTTATTGTCTTAATTAATGATCAAGGTACATCTTTGAAATCTTTACAGACACTATAGATTACATCAGTCTCTTTTCTAATTTACATATATTGACTGGCAAATCAGTTTAAACCCAGCCACAGGTAGCTCTTCACTGCAGTCGATTTCTAAACAGAACATCACTTTTATTTTTTTTCATTAAAATTTGAAGATAATAAAGTGGAAGTAGGAGACAGAAAGACCTGAAGACAGCTGAACCAATTCAAATGCTAAATTGGTGTTTAGAAAGCAGCTGCCACTGACAAAGATACAGCACCCGAGGGTCATCTCTCTCATGGTGTTGAATTTCACCACAGGACTCAGCAGTGCTATAAGCACAAAAAAAAATGGGGTAGGAGAAAAAAAGCAAGCAACTGCACATGGGAAAAGGAAAAAGAAATAAAAATATCTGATAATATGCACTGAATGCGTGTCATGTACCCATCCCTGAACATCGTATATTGTAACAGCATGCATTAGGTCAGTCCCTAACTAAACACGTAAGGAAAACATGCAGCCTCTGGAAAGCACCAAGCACACACACAGTGGCTGTCTCTGCCTGTCTGCAGAGGTAAGGAAGAGGAATAATGCGCAATGAAATCTGCAGCCTTTTTGTTATCACTGCTGCTGAAGCCTTTTCTCCCTGTGATCACCCATATGACAGGTGAATTCACGCAGTGAGTCATCTTCCCAGCCCCTCTATTGCCTGCATCTATTGCTCTGGTGAATTCAGAGCACTGCTCAGACTCAAAGTATATCTGTCAAAGACAAGGCAGGGGATTTGCAGAGTTTTTCTGCATATGTCTGGATCCCTCCAGACTCAGACTGCACGGCACAGTGTGCTTTCCAGCTGTGCTTTCTATTCCCTCTCTCTTGTGACACAGCACTGCTGTTAAGTACAACCCAATGCACCTGTGGGGCAGGTGACACCCAGCTGTGGTGGGAGAAATTTGTGTTCAACAGCCAAGAATAAGGAAAATAAGAACAGAAGGACAAAATCTGCATTCTCAGTTAATTATATTATATATGGTAGCTACTATGTTGGAACTCTCAAAAATTACAGGGCCAAAGAAATGTCTTCACCGTTGCTGTTGTACCCGGGACGGTGAGAAACGACACAACCAAGATCCAGAGAAAATGGCTAATTTAATTTATTATAAATCGGTTTATATAACTTGGATTCGCAAGAGTAGCATAGTACTATTGGTCCCTTGGTCAACCACCTCCTAGAATGATTGGTGGAGGCTATACAACACCCATTTTAAAATATTTTCCTCAGTGTACCATAACAATACTAACTGAACAACAGCAGGTGCAAAGATAAAGAATTAGTTTACAAAAACCTGTAGCAGTGTTTTGCATAGTTTTCGTGAGAGACACAGAGTTCTCACAGAAAGCTGCAGAAAGCTGAAAAATCCCTCCACTAAAGCTTTTCAGTGTCCACATCTTCACTACAAGAGTACAGGATAATCCACATTATCAAATCCAAAAATCCAGTCCAATGTAATTGTAGTTAACAAAAACAGAAAGAAACCAATTACTTGGATTTTAGTTTGGGTTACCATTTCCAATTCCATTCTGACCCTTTTCCCATTTTAACTCAAGCTGCTAACATAGTTAAAATCACAGTTTCCCTTCTTCCTCTGGCTGGAAATATTTTGTGGATTCAGTCACCCCCACCAAATCCTATCACAGACAGACCAATTACGGCTCACAAGGAAGTTGCAACCCTTGAATCAGTTGCATGTATCACATGTGACTCAATCACCTTTTTTGTCAGCAGAACCAACAGATTGTCACAGTTAGGGCATTTATGGCATATCGGGGCGGGGGGGGGGGGGGTTTGGGGTGGAGAGTGAAGAGGGGAAAGGTTGGAGCCAGAACTCAGGAATGTTCAAGGCCAGGTTGGATACAGGCCTGAGAAGCCTGGTCTAAAATCTCCCAAACTAGGAGTGGAAAAGAACGTAAATAAAGGCAAAGCAACTCAGAATATTTGGGTCCCACTCATAAGAGAATTTCCAACTTCCAGCAACAGTGGCATCCTTTCACTAAAAAGAATAAAAGAAATTTATGAAGGGAAAAAAGTTAGTTCCCATACCGAGAGTTCAGAAATTTGAATCTATTAAAAACATGCATCCAAGATACTTAGCTTCAGATATGAATTATTAGTAATTTCTAAAAGAAGCAGTAATGAATGAGACGAAGATGTGAGGCATGCAAACAGTAAGGAGCTAATAAGCTTAGCAAGAGAGCAAAAGTAAAGGAAAGATCATTTTATTAAGAATAGTCCCATGCTGGTGAGTCAACTCCCCTGAGAGCTAGTAATTGTCTATTTGTCCCTCTCAAACACAAATACTACTGAATTACATTCTTAATTAAATGCTTTTCATACTTTTTACAAATAGCAAACCCCATGCTTGGTTTCGTGTGTTTGAGCTAGTAAATTAATTTTTTTTCTTTATTTGGAAGATTCAGCCCCCCATTAAAGGATTTTATCACTTACAGAGGGCACGAATAAACTGTAGATATTGCTGTTGAATTCACCAGGTTTGGACACCTCATCTGAGATGCTTCCCAGATAACTGAAAGAATTTAAGTAGACCGTAATGCTGCTAGATACAGTCAAATATAAAAAGTATAAAACTTCCAGTAAAGAGACATAAAAATAGCTGAGGGGAGGCTAATTAGAACATCCTCACTCTATGATGAAGAATAAGTATTCAAATACAAAAAAATACCAAGACAAATAATATATAGAGGAAAAAATGCAAATGCTCATTTAATTGACCTGGCTTTCTCTTTAAGGTAGTCTGATGAATTCACATGAGCAAATAGGCTTTACAAAATACTGGAAAGATTAGCATTTGTCTCTTTTGATTATCTTCAGGTAAAACATCACAATATAATCCTAACATTTCTGCACTGAGTATTTGGCACTGTAGCCGGACATGAAGAAAATGAATTGGAGTCAAATGTATCTTTTAGGAATAAGTAGAATATAATGACACAAGAAAGTTTTCAAACTCCAGGCAGATAAACCTTTCTAGTGTCTAAGATCACTGAAATTAATATTCCTCTTCAGAGTAAATCTTGTCATTAAATTATAAAATAACAAAAAAAAAAGTAAGAAGCAGAGAGGCAGAAATAGCAAAGGCTTGCATCCTCTCAATTAACACTGAAAATATTTTTTACTCTTTTTATTACTAGGAATCTGATCCCTAATCAGTGGCTAGATTGACAAGGAGCAACAGTGCAATTTAAGTGTCTGACTGACTTTGGTAGGGGACTGCATTTTAATGTGAAGTGCCAAAAATCAGATGGCTAGAAATAACAAGGGAGCTGGAAGAGTTATAGCATCTTAGCCACCATTCCCCTCCTATCCATCTGCATCTCTATAATGCTCAGACAGACTGAAGAAAACACCCCTAATACTTTATTTCTCTCACTCAGTCCTCATAGATGCGAAGTTGACTCTATAAGTAGAATGAATGGGTGGCATACATTAGTTAGACATGACATTCACATTATTTAAAAACAATATAAAAATAGATTATATCAAACATTTTGATATCCTGATTTTACAAAATGTCTGATGACATCAAGCTCTGGTGACTTGCTATACAGCTACTGTTTCTCGGTGCCTTGGAGAAGAAGGAATAAATGAAGTAAGAAGGACACTGGAAAAATCTAATAGACAAATTGACTGATCTCAGACCCCAAGGTCATAGCAAAGCAATTCATTTCTTGGTTTTTCAACAGCACATGACATGATTTATCAATCTGAGATCACACTTATAAACACTATACATCTCAATAATATGTTCTTCGAGCTGTGTAACTTCTTAAACAATGATAGATTGCCTGGGCTGGACCAAAGTTATTTTACAAACAGAAATGCAATGTTTGCAAATGAAGTGGTTCAATAAGGGAGAGGGGAAAAGAAATGCAAAAAAAAGAGAGAGAGAGAGAGAGAAAAGAAAGGATTATGCCGGATAGCAGCTGTGCTTAACTGCAACTGCAAAGTAATCTATGCTGTAAAATGCTTTCAGAATCCACATCCTTTGAAATTCTATCATTTTTGTCCACTAAATGAAAAATATTTCCTGAATTCAACAACACCAACAAAAACCTACACTGCCAAAGAAATAAAATGATTTAGTAAAACAAAGGCTATAAATTAACACCTCTCTCTAGCTGCTCACGATCACAGATTGCCTTGAAGTAAGGAATTTGAGTCTAAGTTTCCCTCCCCTTAAAGTGAAATAATATTTTCTCTCTCTTAAAACACAAGACTAATCTTCACAACTTGAAGCATTCAGGCCAATCATCTACTCATAATGAGGATGAAGCACAATTTTGTTACAGTGGGATTCTCTTTGGCCAGTATCTGACACAATCTGGCCCTGACTTTGACAAGGCTCTGAAGATGTTGCTGTGATGTGAAAACACTCCTGTGTTATCTTCTCATCCGGAGGCTGCCAAAATTCTTGATGAACTATAGCACTGATCCTGGACTCTGCTCAGCCTGAGAAAGGAAGAGGGAAATGCCCTTCGGGCATGAGCTGCTTTTAGGGTCTTGATTGAAAAAACTCAGCCTGTTTCTTGAGAGTACATAGTGGGTGCTAAAGAAAACAGATGAGATCAAAGACTATGTACAAAAATGAGTCTGAAAGTTCAATATGCATGATTTCTAGTCCTCTAAATTTGCTGCTCCAGGCAACATGGCTCCTGTCAATTTTCAGGTGGCAAACTCTCTGAGAGACCTGGATGTTCCTTCATTCACCTATATTTAGACAATGCAATACAATAAGACCTCAGTTTGAGGCTTATCTTTATAGTGTAAGAAGATCAAAAAGATCAAAGCTGCATATGATGTGGCTGCACAAGTTTGTTTTAGTGAAGTTCTGCTTCACGGATTATTTAGGTATTTTATTTCAAACAGCAATTGCTATTGACCCAGCATGTATATGCAAAGCATAATTTTCAAAAAAAGGAAAAGAAATTTGTTGTCACACTTTAATGTTGTTCTACATATTCTTGATAATAAAATTATTTCAGGCTATTTTAAAAAATTGTACAGTAACACTGCAACCACAGCTTCTTCTAAAATAAACATTAACTTCACATTTCTTCAGGTCCTACTAATAGGTACATGAGAGAAGCACTTGAACAAAGAGGAAAAAAGAAATGAGTTCAGGCTTAAAAATGAGACAACAAAAGTGGGTTTAGCAAGAGACGGAAACAGCTACTTTTACATCTTATGATAATTGGGGTTATAATAATGTCCTTACACAAAAGAAGGAACAATCGCATTTCCAAAGTGGGAATTCAACACTACTTCCAAAACTGTTCAAAAATAATGACATTCACTTTGAGATTTTTTTTTTAAGCCTTTCTGTTCTCCCTTCTGTAATGTACAGGGTGCTTGCTCCCTGCTTCGCTCATTCCCACTGTCTCTGTTTCTGCTCTCCCTATCTAGGGTTTCATATTGCATCAGCATACCAGTGCTTCAGGCCCAGAGTATTTATCCTACTTATAGACCAAAGTCTGCAATTTATTGCGCCTGGGCAGGCTGCTGCACCTCCACAGATTCCCACAGCCTCCGAAGCCCTTGCTGCCTCTACAGACAGCTGCTTGGAGCACAAAGGGGACTGGGTATGGGCACAAGCATCCCCCTTTCTCTGCCTCTCTCCTGCATTCCCAATGACACATGCCATGCTCCAAAATGTTTTCCTGGTGCCATACACCACATATAGAATTTCAATCCCTATCTGGGAAATTTAATGTGTAATATCAAATGTTTCCGCCTTCCTACGCATTTCAGGATATATTCTAGGGCCCACCTCCATAGAATGGTTTGGGTTGGAAGGGACCTTAGAGATCATCTAGTTCGAATCTTGTTGCTGTAAGTAGGGACACCTTCCACTAGACCAGGTTGCTCAAAGCCCTATCCCCACTCTCTGCTAGAGCATTCCTGCCATCCCTCTGCTGTAAACCTGGCACATCCATTTGGTACATTCACTGGGGGTTTGCAGCCCACTGGTTCACATGGGGATGGAGCTGATCATTCACCTCAGTTACTTCCAAAGCTGTCACACACCTAGAAATGCACAACTGTGACTGATTTTCAGGCAAATGTTTACTTTGACAGGTGCAGAGCAGAAGACTTCACTATGCTCACCTCTTTTGCTGTAAGTAATTTGCATCCCTAACCATTGACAAACATTATAAATTGCACACCTGGAGCTGTTACAGGCCCTAAGTCGTTCAAGCCTGTACTTTCCTCTTCCTGTTCAAAATCAGCTACCTACTTCTCTGTAGTCTACCTACATAGAAGTACAATACAGTAGAATCACAGAGTGGTTTGGGTTGGGAAGGACCTCAAAGTTGTAGCTCCAAGCCCCCTCCATGGGCAGAGACACCTTCCACTAGACCAGGTTGCTCAGTGCAACTCAAGCATAAGGGTCACAGCAAGAATGAAAGACAGCATTTTAGGTTACAAAAAAAAAAAAAAAGCAGTTGAGTCCTAATAAATGCCTACAGCAGCAGGAAAATTAGTGGCTCATCTAACATTTGCACTGGATTTAGTGGGAGCTGAGGCAGTTGCCACTGAGATTAATCCACACTACTCCCTTGCCATGTAGCTTTGGGACCAATGGTGGAGCAGGCCTTGGTTCAGAAGGACATTTTTCCAACAGACACATTCGCAGGTAGCAACCAGATAAAAAAAATATGTTCCAAATGTTTCATTTAATTGCTTGTTTCAGCTCAAGGGAGTCCAGAATCCCCATTTACAGGTGCTGCAGATGTCTCTGTCAGCACAGACAGTAACAATTCATTTGCCCCACCATCACCTGCCACTTATTTAGAAATTTTTAAAATCCCACTCTCTTCTATTCTATATTATACCTTTGCATGGAGATTGTAAAAACTGGTCATCTTTTCATCCTCTCAAAATGCAGCCTCAAGAGGAAGAGTGATGAAGGGAAGCTTTAACAGCCTTATGATAACATTGCACATGTAATATTGAGCTGGTTTTTTTCCAGTGCCATCCTGGAATACACTAAACCAGCCAGGTTATGTGGTTTGCCCTCCAGTACTACATCCTCACTAGCAGCACAAATTACATCAGCAGTTCTCCAAGGATAACCTGGAGAACAGAGAAGCTCTCCTGAGATGGGAAAAGACAGTCTTCTTCCCTCACATCCCAGCTGCAATGGGAAAAAACCATCAGATCTGAACCAGCACCACTTCTCTTAGCTGAGATACATCATGCTTCAAGGAGTGCTTAGTTTTTTTAAAAAAAGAGGAACTATGCTTTTTTGTCCTATGCAGCAGAGAGCAAAACGTTCAAAAATAGGAACTCCTCTGACTCAAATCACAAAAAAACCTCAATATATATCAAAATAGCTATAATGAAAATTACCAAAAATTCCAGTTGAAAGAACTGCAGAGACACTGAAGTGTATGAAAAAGTCCCAAAGGGTGTAGACATCTGCATGTTTAAAAAACATCACACAGTATTGATGGTAACCAGACGATAATTTACAAATTATATTGCCTCTAGCTGAATTTGATCACACCACCAAGACCCTGGCTCCTATCTCCCCAGAATTTCCTGAAGCAGTACATGTCCTGGACCAGAATCCCTTTACTCCTGCATTTAGTTTCACATTTAAAGTCAGTCTGTCATACAACAGTTTTTCAAAAGTAAAAAAAATTGTAGATTGTCTTTTGGTTTTAATGTCTGCCTCTCATAATTTTATAAAGAGCACAGATACTTGGTAGTTAAACCCTGAATCATCCAACTTGAGTTCATGTGTCTCAGGCCTGGGAAACTTTAGCCAGGTGCTCTCCACTGACACAAATGACTTAGAAGCACAGAAGCCTTCAGGTTTGAAAAGACCTCTAAGACCATTGAGTCCAACCATTAAACCAGCACTGCCAAGTCCACCACTAAACCATGTAAACCATGTCCTCAAGTGCCACATCTACACCTTTTAAATACATCCAGAATCATGTTTTACTAAAGCACAGCTCCTAAAATGGTGTTTTATCAGAACTAAAGACTACCAGTGAAAAACCCATTTGTATATAGGTATCTGTCATAATGATTACTCATAAATATGAATGCAGTATTTTCTACCTGCATTTGTCTGGTCTCTGATTCCAGTCACTTAGTTCTCAGTCTACATGTCCTGATCACATCAAAGAGCCCTCTAACACACAACACACCTCAAAGTCGCTGAAACAATGCAAATCTGCCAGTCTTTCTACCAGCCTCATGTTTTATCATCCATTTCCTTATAACAATTTTCAGGCCTCTGAAACAGCACCAGATTTGGTTCAGACTTTGAAGAAACCAACAAAAAGCTTTCTGCATGCTCCCAATCAATGGCTTGGGGGTTTCCTTCCCTACATGTCTCAGATTCATATTATCTGAGTGTACAGTGCTGGAGGTCATTTTAAAACAATAAGTAATTTGGTACCCAGCCAGCTATCTTATTTTAAAAACCCAAGAAAATTATATTTAGCCATTAATTTCTTTATCAAGTAAATAGCTTCTTTTCCTCAAAGAAAACATTGATTGAAAAGGCATATTTTCTCTAACTTCTAGAAAAGGTTAATAGTTTTTTATTACTGGCCCCACATAACAAAATGTATCTACCAAAATAGATGGGACAAATCAAACTCTCCCTAACAGGACAACTTTTCTTTCTGTGTTTTACAGGCAGGTGATGAGAGTATTCACCTCTGGTTGGAAACAGGCTCTGACCCATATCCCCTGTTCGGTTTAATTGGATCGGATGCTGTGTGATATGTATGCAAGATCCTGCATCTCTGAGACATCTAAAACAAGTAGAACTAAGGATTTGATTAATATTCAAACACAGCAAAACTGACAAATATTGCAGCAGATAAGTTTCTTGGGCAAGATTTCCCTGACAGGATACCAGTAACTTCCACTGAAAGGAGCCACTGATAGTTACTCATATCTTGAGGGGGAGGACCAGAGCCCTGGAGATCTACTTAATTTTCTGCTTTCTGTGCACATAAAAGCAGAATACATAACAAGGTCACAACAGACCAAAAATAGCAAATCTTCAAGCAGTTGCAATTCAAATAGATACCAGATCTGCTGGAAGGCAAGCAGTTTGACCAACATACAGAACTTCTAAAGATCACTACTTTTATAACATTTTAAATTTCACGACCATTTTCCAAAAGTCAAGCAAAACATTAAGTACATACTTTTCAGGGTTTTCCACTTCTTCGGTAACAAAATTGAGGTAAAACCTAGAAAATAGTTATAAAATGTATTATAAGATTTATTATTATATTATTATCTTTTTATTCGGTATTTCTTTCACTAAGAAACAAGAAGATGCCATTAGTTAAGCACTGCTGTTAATTACAGTAGACTTTGCAGGCCCGTGTTTGGATTAAGGAGAGAGTGATATTTAACCTTCCCTCATCCCCACACTCAGGAAGGGAATTCTCAGAAAAGACAGCAAAGCAGGAAAAGAAAAAGACAATAACTATGTAAAGTTAGTGTGTAATTAAATTATTTTTTTTCCCTGACATACTATGCAGATTATGGTTTACCCTAATTCCATACATACACACACACACACACGCATCCTTCCAGCTTTATATTCCATTTGTGCTTGTTGCCTTTTTCAGTTTCAGTTTATATTGGCAAAAAGTCTCACCAGAGTACTCAGCAAGGGCTTCTTAACAATACAAATAAATGAAGCCTTAGAAAAACCCCTCCTAAACCAAGAACTTTCACACTAGTTTGTTGTACAGAATCTCAAAAACAAGCTGCTAGCCCTGCATGCTCCTGCACAACCTCCAGTACAGGTTGCACTCTGATCATATTCCAGCAGCATTCAAGACATAGCTCTGTATAGGAATTCATAGGAACTGCTCACCAGGCACAGCCCTGCATCCAAAGCAACCATAAGCCTCAAGGTCAATGAACCCTCTGTTCTGCATTTATTAGCACTAGGTCTGTGCCTGGCCGGATCACAATTGTGCCTGGCTCGGAGACAGGCCCAAAGTCAGATCTTGGCTAAATAAACACAGCAGTCAATACAGTGCCTATGTTGGCCTTCTTCTCTTATGCAGAAAGACAAATGGCACCTGAGCCAGTAGTGCTGCAGTGAATAAACAACTGGTAACTGATCTGGCAGAAAGTCTGGGAGCTTTGCACCATCACAAGTCTTGGAGCAGAACTGGGTTAGCATAACAAGTCAACGCTGGCTCATGGCTTTTTAAAAATAGTGATTTTGTGACTGAGTATGAAATTCTTTGTCACCTTATGCAAAAACCTCAGCATTTGTTTTTAAACTTTCTAGTGCATAGACCACAGAAGAAGATTTAGGTTAGATATAGGGAAGAAAGTCTTTACAATGAGGGTGGTGAGGCACTGGAACTAGTTGCCCAAGGAAGCCATGGATGCCCCATCCCTGTTCAAGGCCAGGTTGAACAGGGCTTTTAGCAACCTCGTCTGGTGGGAAGTCTCCCTGCCCATGGCAGGGGGTTTGAAATGAAATTATCTTTAAGGTCCTTTTCAACCCAAGCCATTCTATGATAGCCAAGCATCAGTCCTTTTATTGATGCAAAGACATATTTCCATGCATTCTTTTCTCCACTTGTCCTTTTTCACCCAGCATTTTACATACCAGATAGTCTACACTTCCTCTTGGCAGGATGAACCCACACACAGAACAGATACTGTCTTTCTTTTCTTCTTCAAAGCTGTATCATTGAAAGTTAACAGTCTTGTGAGCTGTGTGTAAAATTCTGCCTGCATCCTAGGACACATCACCAACACTTGCAACATGCCTTCATATTCAGCTAATTGTATTGATTTAGCCCCATGAAATTGATAGTACAAGGATATTGACACTTCACTTAATGGTCTGCTCCTCCATGCTCTGAGGTGATGAATTTTGGCTGGTGACAAACAAAAATAGACAGCTGGGAAGAACCACTAGCCAAATTAGGTCTTTTTCCTGCTAATTTCTTTTATAAGTGGCAAATAAGGACCTTGAAATAAAAGTCAGAAGGTGTAAAGGGGAAAAAAAAGATATTATTTTTATTTTAAGGCTTTGAACTCTTATGTGAAAAATGGGAAAGATGCAACAGAATAACAGTATTTTTGATGAAGCATTTTGCAGGAAATAAACTCTGAATAATATTAAAGAGCTTTTAAAATTGCTTTCATACAAAAACTTAGGTTAATATTTAAAAAGAGAGAAACCATCACATGTATGGATATGCAAGACAAAGGCAGTTATAGGAGAGATGGGGAAGAAAGCAGAGATTGTCTTCATAATCAGTTCCATTTCTTTGAGACTTCAAAATGCCAGGCTCTTTTCTTACATATCTATCTCAGATAAAGGCTTTGGAGTCTCTTGGGTTTCTTCCCCTGCTGCCATTTAATACATAAAGTTCTGTTCATATTTCAGTGTGCAGATTTATAATGCTCCTGCAACCAGGGAGTTACAGACGGGCAGAGAACTCCAATGCTCGGCCCATTGTCCCTCCGAATTAAATAAATAAACCCCTTATCTTGCAGCTCTTGCCTTTTGTGTGAGGTAAAGAACTTGTCGGCCTGTGAGGCTATGGAAAGCAAAGGGAAGACCTGCAGACAAAGCTATCTCACACTAAACCCACTCTGTGCATTGTAGTCTGCTTTCTTCCCCCCATGCTGCTGCTGTGAAAGCCCTTTGGCACTGCACAATGTGGAGCCCTCATGAGCATGAATAAATTGTAAAGGCAGATTAGAGAAGCAGCAGCATCTTTCAAACCAGCTGCCATATACTTTGGAGGGGAAAGAGAGAAAGAACTTGAAAGTTCTGAGCAGGATACCTGAAGGTAGATTCTCATACCTTTGCTCACAGTAACACTTGACTTCTGTGGAAGCCAGTTGTACTTCTTGTTAAGTGTGGTCCAAATCTCTCAGAGCAAGAAGTGTAAAAATCTAGAGGTTTTTATTCTGTTTTGTGGTCCATACCAATCTCATTGCTTCTTACTTGTCAAATGCTGCTTTTATAAAGCAAAGCTAAGGGCCATATAAATTTGTAACAGAATGATAGATTTGTTTTTTATATAATTACTGACTTCTTCAAAAAATTTAAGCTTCGTTACTCCTTTTATCCTTTTATTAAAAAATTTAATGAAAAATGAAGAATATTCCTTTCTTGTGTGATTTTTTTGGTGGTCGGTGCATTTGGTGGTCAGTTTATATATTATACACTGAAGAAGAAAAATCTTTCTTTTGTTGAGCTGCTTGCACAATAACCACTGAGCATATGGAACAGTGGTAAGAACTATCCTAGCTGTATGATGTAGCTTGGCAAAAGATGTCGAATGTGCTACTCATTGCTCCATATAAATAAATGTCTTTGTTAGAGAACATTAGTGTTTGTTTTCAGGACAAATATGTGTAAGTTTCACCCACTTACCAGCCTGAGTAGGCATACATTCCTGAATAGAAAGCAAGTGGTAATCCCATAACACTGGCATTGTTCCCTGCAAAGGCGTTTTTAAAGTGCTGTGTTTCTCCTGCAACATCAACAAAAAAAATGTTAAAAAATATGTTCTTTGGTCATAAATACTTTAAAAAATATATATATAACACATCATGGAACATTTAATCACCCAAGAGTTCACTGACATCAAGTTCTGCCCTTGACCTTAAATTCTGACCCAACCCTTGCAGCAATAATCTGCCAGCAATTGTAAAAGGTTTTGTGGCATCTGTATTCATGCAATAGGAGAATCTGTCTTATTAGTTTGTTTCAAAGCATTCTGAGTATGATGACACTCACTGCTCTGTCATTTCCAGCAGTGACTTACATCAACATGAAAGAGCAGAAAGAGCTCAGTAGTTTTTGACGTGGAAAATTTCACTTGTTCAACATTTTAATCAGAAGGAACTTTGCTGGCATTTCATTCAGAAGCAACATTTATAAGATAAATAAACCCAAAATCTTAAGCATTTCTACCATTGAAAAATGAGTTTAGTAACTCCCCATGATAGTCAATACTGTATGAATATTACACCAAGTAAGAATTATCTATATATCTATAAATGCAAATATGCAAGACTTTTGTTATGCTCTTATTCATTTACAAAGTGCTTTATGATTTGTAAGATGTCCCCACCATATCCCAAATTTCCTGAGAAGCAGTGATCCTCCACAGATAGAGAGCAGGAAGAAACTTAATTCATTCAGAGTTAAATTAGCAATGAGCCAAACACACTACCCTTTACTCTGTTTTTACTGAGCCCTCAGTAAAAATTCCCATTGAAGCAGAGGCTTTTTGGTTAAGGGAGAAACTGTGGCCAGAGGAAGGTCCCAGTGGGGAATCAGGGACACTACTTGATCTACTTCAGGGCAGCAACCTCCAACCAAACCTGGGTCTGACCTGCTGCAAAGGTCTAGAAAAAGCGAGGTGGATGGGAACAGAGAGAAATTTTGCATATTTCATGTGTCATGTGCAACGGGAAACAGCATTGCAATCGCCAGAAAGAAAGTGAAAAACAAGAAAACAGAAATAGTGAATCAGCAGAGTGTTACACAGGACAACTTTTATTTCAGAGTCTATATTAACCACAGAGAGCCGCCTGTCGCTGAGAAACTGAGCTCACTGCAGAGTAACACTGCGCTCTTCACCCAGGTGGGAGGGTTTGCAAACATCAGAAAAGATCATCCCCCAGGATATAGCCAAAAACTGTGATAGTTTTTGTTAGATAAAATCTGCCAGCAATTCACTCAAGACTGCTCCCTACTCTGCCTCTCTGTGCTGAATGGCTGTTCATGCTCTGTGTAGTTGTTGTAAGGAGGTTGAGCTGGGGCTTGTCACCATCTCACACCTGCTGCTCAGAGGGCTGGAATGGAAAAGTCTCTACAGGTAGCTGAGCATGTCAGTGAAAAGAGGGCCTTTACAAGGGCATGTAGTGACAGGACAAGAAGGAATGGCTATAAACTGATAGAGAGCATGTTTAGATTACATGTTAGGAAAAATTCTTCCCTGTGACAAATGATGAGGCACTGAAATAGATTGTCGAGAGAAGCTGTGGATGCTTTTAAAGTGTTGAAGGCTTTGGATGAGGCTTTGAGAAACATGGTCTAGTGGAAGATATCTCTGCCCATGGCATAGGGTTTGAACTAGGGGATCTTTAAGGTCCCTTCCAACCCAAACTACCATGTGATTTTGTGATTCTGTGAATTATGAGCCCCCGCTACCAGCACACAAATGTACCATAACTAGGGACTCTAGCACAGCTAGAGCAGACAACCTCCCTGGATTAGGCATGTGCTCTGGGGAGGTGTATGCCCAACTATCTTTAAATCCCATCCTGCCCCTTTCACAAAGTTCAGGCCAAAGACAAATTACAAAGAAGAGCAGTCCATTTGCTCCTTTGAAAAGCAAGTTTGATTGGAATAGTCTCATTGGCATGCTGAAGGAAATACCAGTTCATCCCAGTGTAGTTCCGCTTCTAATCAATGATATGACAGTATAGAGCCTCAGTTAAGCAAGCACAGACTAATAAGAGATTTTGCTGCTATAAGCATTATGTGGTGGAGGCAAGTGGGGAAAGACTGCAGAGGGTAAAGATAAAAGCTCTTGAAAAGCATTTACTGTTCATTTCATACCTTTAATTAGCTGGATAACTCCAGGGACTACAATTATCAGAATTGCCACAAGCTTACAAAAGGTAAGAAACATCTGAATGCGAGCACTCCAGCTGACACTTGTGCTATTCAGGACCATCACCAGTGCTGTGAGAGGAGAAAGAAAAGTCAGAAAGAAATAATTGTCACAAAATTCTTTGCCAGCAGAGAGGTCACACAAACAACAGATCCTGATGCATTCAAGGAAATACACCTCGATAACCTTCTCCAGCTGTTGTCCTCCCACTTCTCCCATTCCCCTTCAAGGCACCACACCAAAGAGTTGAGCTGAACCCCTATGCCTCACCCACTGCACTGACCATCCATCTGTGCCATCTCTGCTTAACATCCTTCACACTAAATTACAGCTTCACTGACCCAGAATTGTCAGCTTCTGGTAGACAACGGGCTGACAGGACCCTGCTTTGGATGAAATAAATTAATTGCCCAACCCTTGTCACTCCAGATTTCTTTGTCTGTGCTGCTTTTAGTAGAGATTTGCATTTTTCATAAAACAATAACAATTAATAATCATATTAAACTTTCTCTCCCTCATTTAGGCCACACATAAATTTTGTCACTGCTTTACCTCTGGTCCTCTTTTCCACTTTCTCCCCTGTTTTTGCTGTACCACCAGAGATGCAGGAAGGCCAGAGTGCAAGTACTGTGCCCATCCCTGCTAGGAATCAGTGAAGAAACAGAGACCTTTTACTTCTTGAAAACAAAGCCCATGTCTGCACCTCACCAGCATGTGGAGAGATCAGTGAGAAGGGTTTTTACATCCTGCCTGGTCAGTTCTCATCTCCTTCTGGGTTAGAGACAGCATCTTCTGGCATTTCCTACAGCACTGACTGACAGCAGGTCTTGTCATTTTAGTGCCAGTTATTCTAGTTTACTTAAACAGAATCAATAAAGGAGGATATTTTAATATCTAAAATAAATTTTAGATATTAAAAACAAAATAAAAATTTCCCTAAAGAATAGAAAATGAGAGCCATTTTATTAAATAAAAAATATCTTTCCCCTGCTACTTCAGGGAAACATGGGCAAGCATGTTCCTCTCCTTCTTGCCATCATATGGAGCTAATGAAGTAGCTCGTCATCTCAATCCTCCCATAATTCAAGCTCTCTCAAGAGCACCAGTTTGTGTAAATCATCAGCCACATCACACATTTCAGGACACATAAAAGCACAATTTGCTAGTTTGTAGGAGCTAGCATTGTAAATCTGGACTGGCACAGGCTTTCTGGAAAGAAAACCCCACTGATTTATCTCAAGTTTTTTATATAGTTTCTCTTCACCAGCAAGGTTAAAAAATATTTAAAAATCTTCTCATTTCAACTGAAAGTAGTGTGAGTTTAATAGAAAAGGGAGAAAATTCCAAGTAATCTGGATCCAAATGTATTTTTTATATATTTTTAATTAAAAAAAAATTCCAGGGGAAAAAAAAAAGTATTTTTCTGGAATTTTTATTTGGGAAAGAGACAGTCCCACTCTCAAATGAGAAATTTATAAGTCATTATATACTCATAACATCACCTAACACAATTTTTTCACCAGAAAAGGATCTTAAAGATCAAAATCTTTACTCAGTTCTGTATTTCACCATATTTCAGAATGGCAGTGTTCTTTTCTAAGTCACAAAGAAATCACTTGGACTTCTGCAAAGTTTCACTTGACACCCAAATACTTTTTCTTTGCTTTTTTACTTCCTTGTATACCTATATTTGTCAGGCAACAGAAAATCCCAGGGCCCTGATTCATTCCTCTATTGTTCCAATATTACACTGATGTATCTTGACTCATTTAAATTTTGAAAGATCCCTTTAAGTTGCTGATGAATATTAGTGCTGTTTGAGTCTCCCCTTCTTTTCCTGGGGCTTGATTACCAGCAAGACTAACAACTGTCATTTAAGTAAACTATATTTAAAGTATTCGTTTGACCAAAAGTGTTTAAATTATAAAAAAATCTAGTGCCATAGTCAAGCAGTAGTTTATTTTAATTTTCCTAGAAGACTCAGGATATCATACTTTCCTTCTGCAGAAAGTGAAGCGCAGGCATGGACCAGCGCACAAGAAAATGTCAAGGAGGAGTTTTTTGTATAAGAGTATCTACAATTTGATATCCAGCTTACTCAGCGTTCAAGGTGACTGCAGCAATCAGTCTGTCACCTTACACAGGTCAGAGTAAGTAACATGGGCAGAGAGAACTCCTCCAGGTTTTCCAAGACATTGGTTTCACCTTCCTGATACACATATGAGAATGGCACTGGATGGTGTGGCCTCAAACACTTCAGGAATGGGTCAGCCACAAATTCTATGGACAACCTATGCCAGTGTCTTACCACCTACATCATAAAAATTTCTTCCATACATCTAATCTAAAACAGCCCTTTTCCAGTTTGAAGCAATTTCCCTTTGTCCTATTGTCACAGTTTAAGCCCAAATGGAAATTAAACCTGGCAGCTGCTTGTTCAACTACCCCCTCTCTCTCCCCACCCACCGTTCAAATGGGGAGGACAATCAAAGTAAAACTTGGGGGTTGAGGTAAGAATAGTTTAATAATTGAAAATACAGTAATATATTGTATATCTACAGTAATATAAAGAAAAATACAGTAATAATGGTAAATTATAATAATAATGATAACAAAAAGGAAAAAAAGCAAGTGATTAAGAATACAATTGCTCACCACCTGTGGACACTGAAAAGCTATAGTAGACGGATTTTTCAGCTTTCTGCAGCATTCTGTGAGAACTCTGTGTCTCTCACGAAAACTGCAAAACACTGCTATGGGTTTTTGTAAACTAATTCTCTATATTTGCACCTGCTGTAGCTCAGTTTGTATTGTTATGGTACACTGACGAAAATATTTTCAAATGGGTGTTGAATAGCCTCCACCAATCATTCTAGAAGGTGGTTGACCAAGGGACCAATAGTACTATGCTACTCTTGCGAATCAAGTTATATAAACCGAGTTATAATTAATTAAACTAGCCACTTTCTCTGGATCTTGGTTGTGTCATTTCTCACTGTCCCAAGTACAACAGCGACAACCACCCACTGAACAGAGGCAGACCCCCCATTCCCAAACCCAGATCAGATGCCCTTCCTTGTAAATACTCCCAGTTTATATACTGGGCATGATGTTCTGTGGTGTGGAATATCCCTTTGGTCAGTTCAGGTCACCTGTGCCGGCTATACTCCCTCCCAGTTTCTTTCGTGAACCTCCTCACTGGCAGAGCATGAGACAGAGAAAAAATGTCCTTGACTTTGGATAAACTGGACTTAGCAAAAAAACAAATCAATATGTTACCAACACCATTCTCATTCCAAATCCAAAACACGGCCCTGTAACAGCTACTGAGAAGAAATTAACTCTAACCTGGCTGGACACCTATCACTGCTTGCCCTTGTAAAAAGTCCCTTGATACAAATGTCCTTTGATGGTCCCTCATAAGAGTAAGTGCAGAGTTAGAGGACTGCAGTAGTAGTAATTCAGGTTGCAGGGCTGAGTCTTAAGTGCTTAGAAGAGTTGAGACCAGTTTTCTATTTTTTTTAATTTTATTTTATTGTACTTATTAGGCTATAAGAGTTTACCATCTTCTTTATAATATAGTATAATATTGCATAATATAAATACATTATTGCTTATTGTATACTACTAATAATAGTAGTATTTTATAATAAAATATTTAGTCTTAATGGTTCTATGTGCATGACACTTGTCTAGAAATGTGGGGCTTACACTAGTATCATGTACCAGCACCGTAGTACTGGTTGTGTTAGCAACTGGGTAGTGAAGGCAATGGGGAAGTGGAGTCATGTAGAAAGCTGCTAAAAAGCAAGAAAAGATGATGACGACTGTGCCAGGATTCAGCAAGGACATTATATTCTGGGACTATGGCCCAGAATAGGGCCTATTGGAGATATTTAGAGAAACTGATTGCGGACACTTTGATAAGGGATCACAGCAAAGATCAGAAGGAAGCAGCAGTTTCTCAGAAAAAGGCCAGTGAAAGGAGGACTCAGGTCTAACTTTTCTAACTGAAAGTCGGGCATTAAGTGTGGCTGCATCCTCACTGAAGAGACAGCTAGCTCCAGAGGGTGAATAACAATACCTCTCTGAGATGCCTATCCCAGATGAGATAGTTTACCTTTGGGAAGTTCCTCTTTCCTCTTTCTCCACTGACTGTATGGGGAGCATAGAAGATTACCTTAAACTAAAAACCTGCTAAAAACAAGATGAATCCTAACCAAGTGGAGTGTGGAGAGAGAACAAAATGGGGTTCATGAACAATCAAACACAATGGAAACACCTTTTTCACAATCTCTTTCCTTCCCATAGACATAGCTATAGAAGGATAACAAAATCTAATGGGAGAAGCAGCAGTGAGCATTACATCCTGGCCTACTTTCCAGAATATATGTACCATTGCCTCAGCAGGAGACCAAGAAAACTGCCCTCCCATAAGTTGTCAGACTTTTAGGGTCAAGGCATTCAAAAAGCGCCAAAAAGTACCCTCAATTTGCAGACCCTAATGAGCCAATTAAAAGTCACAGGAAGCACAAAAGCACCTATCAGAGCATATTTGCAAGAGCATATCAGAGCATATCCCTGCAAGCCAGTAGATATTTTAATGCAAACTGCTGGTCTGAAGATTGTCAGCCACAGAGAGTGGCATCTGCAACATCTGCCATGATGAGGGAAAAAAAGGGCATCTAATTATAGACTCATGCAGACACCAATAAAGCTTGGGGCTGGAGCATTTGCCAGCAAGCACTGATAGACCTGTATAGCTGACCTCAGTTTTCAAGCATAACTTTACCTCTAACAGCCAAAGTTTGGGGTATCTGAGTTTTTTGGCAGACTTCACAAAAAAAATAAAAGAGGGGAAATTATATATTATTGCAGTGAAAAATGCCCAAAATACACATGAATTAGTGTAAAAACTCATGTGAGATGGTAACTGGTTTTCAGTCTTACAGTTTTTAATGGCTGAAACCTGTTTATCTGCTTTCTGATACGAAGGCCATGTGAAAAGTTTGGAATAGGCTCAGTTCCTATTCGGGCTACATACTGATAAAAGAATTTGAAACCTTTGCACAGTGCCATTTATCCCTTCCTGCTACCATTATATTTAAGTTTACCATTAGGAAAAGAATTAATAGATACAAATAAAGCAATATATGAGTGTAGGGCCTTTTTTGCAATGATAGGCATGGTGATAGGATGTTTCTTCATGGCAAGAAACAATAAATATGGAGGAGTCTACCAACTTTCACTTCAAGAGAAAAATGAGTTTTAAACTCTCTCCTAAAAAGACTACCTTCAGCATCAGAACAAAGGTGGACAACATCCCTTTGCTTTGTGTCCTGGAGCTGTTTTGTCCTGCTGGAATAAATTGGGCAGTTAGAAGGGCTAGTCTCCTGCTTGCGTTTTCTTAAGCTGTCCTTCCCAGTGCTGGAGCACATCCAGCTTCTCTCTCCTCTACCTCGCCATTTATTTTCATAAAATTGTAGTAATTAGATATCCTGTCTCTGGAAGTGTTCAAGGCCAGGTTGGATGGGGCTTTTAGCAACCTGATCTAGTGGAAAATGTCCCTCCCTCCCCATGACAGAGTGATCTTTAACATCCTTTCCAACCTAAACCATTATATGATTCTATGAGTCTATGCAATGTATAGTGTAATAAAATCTTTGAGATATCTGCTCTTTCACATACAGTTAAATCAACCGAGTTGAGAAAAAGTTTATGGCAGACTGACAAATTGAGATCTGCATATCCAGTATTTGACCTAGGTTTTTCTCCTCGTGAAGATTTGCTTAAGAAACACAAGGTGAATTTGAGTGATTTGTAAATTTGAAAAGAACAGGAAGGTTTTGCTTCTGAGGTTCAGAAAGCTGTGACATCTGAAAAGAGACTCCACACAAGCATCCTTCTCTCTACTGAGACATTGAAACGTTTGGGCATTTTGGTTGGTTGGTCATGTTAAAAAAAAAAAAAAA
>VZTE01000043.1:29393-48968 GCA_013397775.1 Eulacestoma nigropectus
AAAAAAAAAAAAAAGGCAACTAAAAATGAAAGCAGCATATTGTAGACCAGAAAATATGCTTTTACAGATTGTTCAAGATTGCTCTGACCAGGTTTTTTTTGAGGGGAATTTTGTGCCCAGCATATGACTTTTTTGTATAAATAATAAAGCAAGAACAAGGAATTTTCTAAAAGTCACCATGTCCAGTAGTTGTGTTTTAACTCTCATCTGATCTACATCTCCTCTGTACCATCAGTTCTTCTTCACTGCAGTGGTACATAGAAGGAATGGTGGGGAGCAGAATGGCTGTAGCCCCTCTATGAGAAATATTTTTTGGCAGCTAGTAGAGAAGCAATAGTATTTTCCACTCCCCAACATAATCCTGGTTGCATTAATCTCAGTCATTAAACCTCTTAATAACAGGCTTAAGATGCATCAATGGAGATTCAGGTGGGGAGGAAAAAAAAAAGGAAAGAGAAAAGCTGTATTTTGACAAGGATAGAAAAAACTGGGCTACAATACTAGTGAGGGTTTAAAAACTCCCACGCTGCAGATTTTAAGACCAGTTTAGACAAATATGTGCAAGAAATTTTTTAGATAACACTGATTGTGTTTGAGATCAGGGGATCATCTGAAGATTTTTCAAAATTTCTTCCTCTCCTTTCTAGTACAATGAGAAATGACAAGGTAAGACAATGGAACAAAGTCTCAGCCAAGGACAGAGTTCAGTGGTGTATCCCACTGCCTATCCCTGTTCAATAAAGACATATACACAACCAGCACTATCTAATCGGGCAAGGAAAGAAAAGGGACCAGGCATGGGCAAGAAAAAAGGCATGTTATCTCACTTTCTGATTAACTTCAAATTTTAAGTGCAAGCAAATACTACTTTTTGCACCGTTATATTGGATCGTAAGATCTTCAGGGCTCCAAAGTGTCTGTTTTGCTCACCACCTTAATCTTACCTATCACTCTGCCTACATGCCCAATATAACAATTACCACCACAGCAGCTGATTCTTACCATACAAAGATAACAGTCAGACACTCTGGGATCCCTGAGTTTAAGTGCAGCAGAAGTTCTAAGAACTACTACTAATGAAACTCCACTGTAGAGCATTCTGCAAAAAATAAAGCCTCAGTCTGACACATCACTATTTTTATCAGCGTCATCCCATTCACCACTACAAGTTTTCTACAAGAATCCCTTCTTTCAGTGGAATGCCAGTTCATCCTAACTCTGCTGTACAGACTCGCTCCGTACTCTGAGCATCTGCTCTGACCTCCCCTCTCCCTTTAGGCTTTGATTATTTCAGCCTAACTCCACCTCCCCTGCAATGCTACTTATTTGTTCAATTATTTGGCCAAGCCCTGGCTTATCACACAGATTTTCACTTAAATTACAAGTAATAAAAATATATTTCAAATTGTTCACCTATTGTGCTTGAATCACATGCAACTAATAAATACTTTGATGGAGACCTCACTTAACATTCCTTCTATCTCAGTGACCTTAACATTACTGAACATATGTTTCACTCTTACCTTGCACTGAAATGCTTTAGACAGATGTAGCTGTAAAAAGTCATTGACCTCAAAATTCAAGCTCTTAATTCAATTATTCGTATGAAACCTATAGTTTGTGCATAATTAAGCTAGAAAGGAATGCAGTCACATACTGATTTTTTAACACTCCCAGCAGAAAGGAAATCTTATCAAGAGAGCTCCCACAAAAAGCCACAGTAACCTGGAGACTGGAAATTTCAATGTCAATTGAACTCCTTACCCTAAAGAAAGAAAAAGTCATCTGAACCTATTATTGTGCAAAACTGAAGGGGTCTCCTGTGGGCCTTTGATCATTTTGCATGTCTTAATTCCTTTTTCCAGTCTTTTTTGTTTCTGATATGTGCACTGAGCAAATTGAAAGGAACAATCTGTTACTAATTACTCAGGTCTACTCTGTGCTCCCTCCCAGCACAGCTGAATTCCAACATGTGCCCACAAGAAGCATCTTCACCAGTGACCAGACAGACGTGGAAACAAGCCTGTAATGCTACAAGCTGTAGAGTCCCATTCCCATCATCTTTTGTGCTTTCCCATTTCACTCACCCTCCACACCAGCCCAGGTACACTGAAAAGCCTCTGTTCTCAGGGTAGTGTCCCTCTTTCCACTGCAAATACTGGCTTTCTGTACCACGAAATGATCCCTTTTACACTAACTGCAAAGTTAGCAAGTATAGGACAACAAGCCGGCAACAACCATGCATCAGGCTGTATGTTCTGCTCCCAAAATTCAGTTCCTGCTTCCTGAACCAGAAGGAACTATGGCCAGGAGTGGGACTGGGGAAGATGATCTCATGCTGCCTGTCTGCGCTAAAGAGAACTACATTTCTTCATGACATCATACTTGGCATTCAACTGCCTCCTAAAACCAAGGTAGAGCAAAGCACTTAAAAGCAGGTAATCATTCTTCCATATCTCTGGCACTGCCTCACCATCTCTTAGGGACTGAAATTACTTCTACAAAAATAAGGAAAGTTTGGTCATTAATTCAAGTGCAACAGACACAGCCTTGGCAATAGATTTTCCCTGCCATTGATAAAGTCTGCTGTTCTTTTTACTCCTGCGTTTGTTCACAAACACACACACCCAGGCAAAATGTCACACATGTGCCCCTGGCACTGGATGCACAGTAATTAATTATTTACATCAAACAACGACCTGCTCAGTGCTCAGTGCTCATTATTTTTTTGAATTTATATAATTTTTACCCTTCCCTGAAACTTAAAATTGGATACTTACTGATGCCGACAGCTGTAATAAGTTTAATCGCAAGTTCTGGGATTTCACACTGCATAAAGAAAGGCTCCAAAACGTAGCGTCCAAATGCCAGTGATATTACTGCTGTGGCAGCAGGGCTAGAGTGAAAAAAAACCCAAAGTCACAAAATTAATCTGCAATAGTACATAGTTATTATTCTTATAGGATCATGCTGTAACTTCACTATCAGAGAACTGTGAACCTTAATTTTGGTGCTTTCTTGCAGCTTTGCTGATATTTACCATGGTTTCTGAATGCAGCACTACTCAGTGATTCTGATCTTGACAGCAACACTTCCTACCAGGGTGGTTCTTACAACTTCCATGTTGCAAAGCAATCATAATCAAAAAGGAAAAATATCAATAGAAATCTTCATTCCCTCACTTGAAATGAACATAGCCAGAACTGGATTACATGGGCAAAACCCTGCACAAAAGTCAGTCAATTTTAGTGGCTAGATATATCTCACCTGTCAGAGACAAAAGCAAATTAATTTTGTTCAAGCTGAGATTCTGGTTTACTGAAATAAGTATCCAAAACCTACCCAGGTCTTTTACTAAATTCTGAGACAGTCCAAATGAGATTTTCTAAAATACAGACAGAATTTGTTCCTTTTATTGACTAACAATTTCCTTGCACTGCAATTGAGAGCAAAAATCTCTGAAGAATACCACAGAATACCATAAAACAGAGGAATATGAAAAAGCACACAATGTTTCTTAATTTGGTCAGTTTGTGCTTTTCATAGTAAGAGTTAAGTTCTCCAGCACCTCATAAAGTTGTTGCATTTACAAATTTGAAATGTTCATAATATTCATACATCCTTTCTCTTTGAGACAAGCTAATTGTTTGACAAAAGCCTTAGCACTGACACACATTAGTAGCAAATTAGCCTGTGCCTATTCATGTTCCATTTGGGAGGACATTTTCAGCCTTCTTAGGACAGCTGGTGGCATCTGTGGTTTATCATACACACTGTAGGACAAAAGGTCATACGATTCTCAAAGGATTTCCGAGTTGAACAAAAGTCCATGCAAATTTCTTGTGAAAAAATCGACACCACCTCACTTCACAGAATTTTGATAAAAATTCTATGGAACAAGGTAAAAATTCTGCAGAGACGTTGTTGTTCTCCATGAAACAATAAAAGAATTTTCCACAAGGGAGTTGCAACCTGGAAACAAAACTGAATTTCTTTGTGTTATGAGTCAACCCAGAAGTCACACACTGTGTTGGACCAAGATGCAGAGCAGCACAGAACAGAAATACCTTCCTCAGAAAGTTTCTGCATGGACGAGCAAGGGCTGCTGCATGTGTATCTCCCCTGCATGGGGATGTTCCTCTCACTGGCCAGCAAATGGCTTTGCAAATTTTGTCTAGATTTTCATAGACATTTACTGACTTTACTTCAGTGCAATATTTCTAATTCATACCAGAAGATCACCGGGCTTCCAGTTTTTAAGTACTGCAGCCAGCCATAAGTAGTTTTGGAGTGTCCTAGATCAGATGGAAGATCAGATCTTTGAAGCTGTCCCAGACCTTTTCCTCAGTCCCAGCTCCTTTCCCCAGAACTTGGATTTTGCCCTTCCATTTCAAGAAAAAGCCTTTTTAAAGAAGCAGTCACTGCTATCCACACCACTCTGTTTCTAAAAACAGCTCCTAAATTATACCTCTGATAAATAGCTCTGCCTCTGACATTCCCATGTCTCGGGGGAGATGTTGCTAGCAGTGCAGTCAATCAGTGGAGATGGAAGTTCAAAGAATGGAGCAGTATTAAAAAAATACACAGATGGGGTGTTTAGGGACACGGTTTAGTGGTGGACTCAGCAGTGTTGAGTTAATTGTTGGACTCAATGATCTTGGAAGTTTTTTCCAACCTTACTGATTCTATGCTTTTCCTTTTGACTACAGTACCACAGGCAGGCTGGCAGCTCCTAATAGCTGTGTGTTCAGGAGCAGGTAGAAAGTTCATGACCAGCTTTCGCTGAAAAGCAAGGGTACAAGAAGGCACCAGGTGAGGAGCAGGACAATGTCCCATCACATACCACAGGTGAGTCAGGCACCCACCAGCACACTCTCACCCAGCCTATGTTTAGAAACCATCACAGTGAAGCTCTACAGACAATGCAGTCACACTGTTGTCTCCACTTGTTTGAAAAGTAGTTGTTGGGGTTTTTTCAAAGGTATATAAATGTATATAAAATAAGCGCAACCTGGCTTTTGGAGAGAAAAAAGGTTCATAGTTGCACTGGGTGAGATGCAGTGCAGTGTAAGGCAGAACTAATCAGTATGTGGCAGAGTTGTTAAGTGTGTCCTCCACTGTCAAGTAGTGGCTTTACAGAGATATATAAGAGCAGGAAATATCTATTTTGTTTGTGACTGCTCCACCAGCCTGTGAGTGTGATAATCCTGCAATTTTTCAGAAGAAAAACCAGCCTAGCTGAGAAGTATCTGTGCAACTTCATCTGCTGAAAACAAAAAATAAACACATATGGGGTCTCAAGTTCTTTAATAGCAGCAGCCAATTATTTTTCTGATGCAGGAGTCTGATATAAAACTCTACACAGAGTTTCAGCAGTGCTGCTCTGATCATCGCAAGTTACAACACGTACGCCTTCCTCACTGCCTCTCAGATTGGGTGATTAAAGAATCCACTGATGTTCTCTCCCATGCAAGATAATTATTTTCTGGGTGTGGGGCAGATCATGATGACTAAGAGTGTTTTCACAACACTCCTGGGACACTGTAATATGTAAAAGAATAATTATTTTGTGAGGAGAGGAATTTATGATGCCAGGTTTCTTGTGCGTATTTGTGCCTAGATTAATAAGGTGCCTCTGCCTAAGAAGGTGCAGATTAAGAGAGGGATTTCTAATACTATTCCATTTTGTTGATTCTCTGATGTGAAATGATATAGCTGTTCACAGCACCATGAAAACACAGGTCTCATTCCACTGCCTCATTTTCCTTTTTGGCAAAAGGTTCATACAGTTGAGACATCTGCTCTTTCATCATATTTAATGGAAATTATGCAGTTAATTCAAAGGTTATGTTTCGGTGGGGAGGTTGTATTGGACCATCCGACATACAAAATTATTTCCTCTGGAAACAACATAAGGATTTATAGATTCATAATGACTCAGCACCGTCAGCACTTTTAAACTCAACAGTCTATGCTAGAACATGTCAATGTTATGTAAACATAGTTGTGATTTGAAATGAGGCTTGTGCCTCATTTGTGACTAATCTGCTGATTGCAGAAGAGAGGGGAAAGAAGTGCTAACCAGCCTGCGGTGGGGATGGAGCATTCCCAAAGTCATTTTGTATAAGTGAATTGCCCTGTTCTACATGTATCAAGATATCCAGCCTCAGCAATACTGTAAAAATAAAAAGAGAAGTTCAAAGGCTACACGTGAGTTTGATACGTTGATCCATTTACATTATGAAAGTTTATTTTACATGATTCAACATCTTCATATCGTAATTCTTCTTTACAATGTCAAAGGCTGCATGAGTCACAGGCTTACACACCAAGGCAATATATTGGACATTTTAGGTATGTGAAGACAATGTTTCTTTATTTGGCCAGTTAGTGCTTTTCATAATAAGAGTCAAGTTCTCCAACACCCCACAAAAGCAAAAAATCAGGGCCCAATCTGACATATAAAGCATACATGGTGCCCCAACTCTGAAAACTAATGGACAATAGTTTCACCAGGAGTTATTCCTGTATCCACAGACAACAGCAATTGCTCCAGAAGGTAGTGCCAAGACTGAGAAAATGTAAAGGTGACTTCCCTCTTTCACTGTACTATATCTAGATATGGCTAACAACATTATTAGTGACATCAATGGACATCGTAAGCTTAGCAAAATTAAGGCACGTAATTAAATTTTTGTGGCAGAGAGTTTTCTTATTCCCCCCATACATGCACATGTGTCTTCTTGAACATTTCAAAGCTGATGAGCAAAACAGCATTTTTAAACTCTCTGAAGCAACCATAGTAAAATAACACAGTTAATTGATCTAAATATGTTTGATTTGTTTTGCCCAACATATATAGCAGATTTTTCTTTATGACTGACAAGTGCATTGCCATCAGAAAAGAAACGGAGGAGCCACAATACACTTACCGAATGATGAGTAGTTCAACCCAGACCCTCACAAATGCAGGTAACGGGCCAAAGGCCTCCAGGATATAGGTGTAGTGACCACCAGATTTCTTAATGCATGTTCCTAGTTCAGCATAGCAGAGGGCACCTGTGAGAATTCAAGAGTGGCAACATGAGAGACATCCAGAAATACATATCAAAACATTTATAGCCTAACCAACAAAGCTGCCATGGTATTACAACTACTTTTTATATATTTTAATATTTTTTCCAATGAATTTTTTAAGTTTTAATTTGTTCAGCTAGACATGCAGTTAACCAAACTGTGCATTTATCCAGTTACATTTAAAGCCACTGGCCAAGCTATTTGCAATAAGTGTTGTTACTCCTCTGCATCTTGTGAAGAGGGACAACAAAATGGGGTGTCACACCAGCCACCCTACTTCTCAGGCAGCCAGACTGCAGCACTAAATGAAAGATTTCTGACACATTTGCTTGTTATCAAAGGCTGATCAGCTCTTTTCAGCCTTAGAGATGCCTGGTTCAAACTCTGAAGGTCTGAAAACTGTATTAGCTCTCCTCAGCCAAGGACAAAAGCAACCAAATTGCCAAAATTTGGAGGCAGGATCTGCAGAATAAGAATTTTCCTCAACATTACTCCTAACATCTTATATACAAAACTCAAGGGATGGCTTAGTCACGGCTTTTCAACACTGGTGGAGTGTTTTTGTGTCCTACAAATGCAGTGAAGGGTCAGGAACCATCAGCCAGTTACAAAGCCAGGGACGTACAATTCCATAGGTGGACCACATCAGTACTGTTCCACAACCAATAAACATAGGCATCCCTCTTGGAAGACTCTGAGAAGCCAGTAATAAACACTAATAAAGTTTGTTAGCACTGCATCACACAGAGTTAGATCAGCAACATATATGAACTCATTTCAGCTCTCTTGCCTGCATGTTTTTACGCCACAACACTTTTAGATAGAAACTACAGTTTCAAAATCACATCACATGTACAAGCCCATTAAAGCTGCACCACATGATGACAAATTCTCCAGCCTTGTTCATTTGTTTTGTTTGGGGCTTTGCAAAAATGTGGCAACTTTTATTCACTATTCTTTAGCTTACTTGAAGATGTACTTAAAGGAATCCTTGCAGCCACATTAAAAAAAGCTGTCTCTGCATTTTCTTTTGCCAGCCTCTTCTGTTGCGGTTCAGCATAAGATGAAATTGTGTTTTAATATATGTTATACACACAGCCTCAGCAAGACCTTAAGGGATCTCTACATGTGATTTAATTATAATTGAGTCATGCAGGGAACTAAATAAAAAAAAAAAATTTAAAAAAGCAACAACAACCAAAAAACAAACAAACTGTAACAGGTCCATTCTGAGAACAAGATACTATCTTTTGCTGTGCCAAATTCCACAGTTCTTCATATCTAGAGGTCTGGAAAAATGATCTAAAAAATATGTCTGATAAAAGAGACTTTTTTTTTTCATATAGACTTTACTTCACAGCCAGAACATTACTACTACTAAAGTTACATCCATAAATGTAGTGCTTAAGCAAATTCTGGGTTAAGTAACTCAAAACACCAAGGTCTCTTGACAGGGTTACAAATAGCATCTGAGGTTTTTCTTAATAAGGGAATTTTGTTGCAGGCAGAACTTCCACATTTGTACAAGAGATCATGCTGCACATTGTACCAATACATTTACCACTTGCCCATATGGGTCCTACCTTACTTGGACTGTTTGTTTCGCCTGGGTGGGTTTAGCCTGTAAAGAGTATTTCTTTTAAGTTCAGAGCAAATTTACACAAGGTGGCATTTGCATGTTCTGCCTATTAAGCAGACACATTAGTCCCTCTTCGTCCTTTCACCTCCTGCCAGTAAACAAGTAGTTTCCCTTCTAAATAAAGCCAATATTCACGTTAGTTCTTCAGTTTCTTTGAGATTAACTCATTAACTAGGTCAATGAACCCACTGTACCACAGAGGCCAAGGTGGGGTTTTCCACTCTGAATGAGAGTTTTGTGTACAGAAGAACTTAACTGGACTTCTTCAGAATTCAACACTCTGCAAGAATACAAAGAATTAGTAAAAACTCCCACAATAAGCAGGCCAGCAATAAAACTCCAAGAGTAAATTTGCTTCCATCACACTGTTTTTGTAGCCCAATCTTTTAAAGCAACATCACGAGTGAGGAAGGAAGAAAAGAGCTGGGAAGAGGGGTGATTAGTATTACTGTTTTGCTCCCCTTCATGCCAATACAGCTTACATGCAGTGGGAATTATTCCTCTCAGACCTTGCTCTAGCCTCTAGGGAACTAAGTTGAGCTGTCTAAACATTTCAGTGGTGTTCAAGCAGCATGCTCGTCCAGCTGCCGGGGGCTTTACAAGCAAACCGCAAATACGTCTTACAGACAGGAGAAAAATATACCTACAGCACATTCTATGGGGGAAATGGACATTTGGTTTTCCTATTCCTTTAGGGACCCATAAAAAAAAAAATTTATGCTTCCAACTTTCACCAGTCAGTGCCGGGAGTGGCAACAAGGGTTGCAAATCTTTGCACCCTCCACAAAACCCATCCTGCAGCACAGACCTTCTGTAGTCCCATTGGTGCTTAAGCTCTGCAGTGTGACTTCCTATCCAATAGTAAAATCAGAGAAATAATCACAGTAATTCACCAGCTGCCCCTCTAGACCAGTTAGAAACTTATCAGGGACTTACCAAAAAGCGAGAGGATACCACACACTGTCCAGACAGTCAAGGACATGCCCACGCTGCCTGTGTTCTTCAGGATGCCTTTGGGAGAGATGAAGATGCCAGCTCCAATGATAGTGCCAATTATGATGGATATCCCCCTCAAAAGCGTCACTTTCTTCTTCAGCATAACTTTTCCCTCCTGGGCTGGCTGTCTGCTGTCCATAGAGGACAACTTGCCATTAGCTCGTCCCTGCAAGTAGCTTCCATTAGAGACTGTGGGCACAGCAGCTTTCCTAAACATGCTACAGTGCCACCAGCACACTGCTGGCAAGCACCGGCAGAAGAGTTTTCAGTAGAAACTCAAGGGGGGTTTTTTCCCTCTCTACGTAGCCAACTACTTTATCTCTTCCTCTGTGTTCTCTTATCTTTCTAGCTGCTCCTACGCACAGGTAACAAGCTCCTAAAAGAGTATGTGAGCCCTTCCTGCGATCCAAGCCCAGCTCAGAAACACCTGCGTTTTCACACTGTGAGCTGGTACTGCCCTATCACTGGAAACCAGCTCAGCTTCCGCGTGGACTTGTATTTAAGCTCTTGTCATACCAAGTTACTCTAGCTGAATGATGATGCAAGTTCTCCAGGTTTGCATCAGCCATTTGAGAAACCGCTGGCATTACTCAGCGTTTCTCCTTTTTTTGTTGTTGTTGCTGTTGTTTTTCTTTTCCCCTTTTTTTTTTCCTTTTTAAACCGTAGGGGCATGTTGTGCAACTGACCTGAGGGTGGTGAGAAGAACAAAGCACTCACAAGCAGCTCGAGCCAAACCTCGCCAATCAGTGTAAGCATATCACCCCCCGACACCCCACACTGCCAATTTTTTTAAAGCAACTCAGAGCCAGAAACAAAAGCCTGCCTAAACACAAAGCTCATCAGAGCACAAGGGGAAAAGAAATCAAACAGGATACGTCATCCCTGGGTCTAATCCAATTTCATTCTCGAAAAGCTTTCAACAAAAGTTAAGTTTGCGGGGGCTGAACTTCTAGTGTCGCAGTTGATCAGCCTCTCCTACTTCCATGTTACTTATTTGGAAATCTCTGTAGGGACCAGGACTTAAGTAAAGGATCCATACAGCCCCGGTGTTACCCCGAGTTACTTAGCAACGCCCCCCAGTCAGCCTAACGAGCACACGGGTTATTTCCACGAACAGGCATTTTCATAGGCGCAGCTGTTTTCCGGGATGTCAGGAAGCAGCACCGCAACACCACTTCTTGTTAAAATACACTGCAAAGGTTTACAGCCACCTCGCATGTGTGACCGGGCAGGGGCAGGACAACACCCCATAGCACGGGATCTCCAACAGCTTAGGAATCAGAATGGGATTTTTGTGTTATCGCATAGCTCCTCGACCAGATAAACAGGTAATCAGATGCATAAATACATTTGCTTCACCTGATCATTCAAATTCAAACCGAGCAATTAAAGTGTTAAAAAGAGATGCATTCTCCTAAAACAGAGCAAAAATCAATACCTTTCAAGCACTTTTGACCTAAACAAGGGACAGCCTGTATAATATATGCCAAAGGGGAAAAATTCTTAGTGGTATAACTATTGCAGTTGCTAATAGCTTCAGATTAGATCAGTGCAGTGAGACATTATTGCTGCAGTTACTGCTCTTAAAGGTATTGCTTAATTAGTACCTAGGTTTGGGTGTAAAAATAAGATCAGTTAAACCATTTTACCATTCAAACAGCAGGCACTGAGTTCAGAGCACAACTGTGCTTTCAAATTTATGTGAGAAAGAAGAAATCCTGGTCTACCAACATGCTGCAGCTGTAAAACTTCAGTGTTTTTAAAGCCTCATATTTTCAGTTATAACTCACCTGTAATAGGTGGCACTGAGAAAAAAGAAGGCATAAAAAAAGCTTATCTGGTTTAAATGCACACAGGTAAAAAGCAAAGTGATTGTAGCTTTTGACTGCATAGCGGTAAAGTCATGCTTGCCTGTTTTCTGAATATATCCTACTTCTGCCTCCACCTACTGATGTGCTAAGCTGATCCCTCACTTCCCTGTCCAGCCCACATGTGACTGCACAGACTCATTGCAGGCAGGACCTTCCCTGGTCACCCCACAGTCCAAACTAAGTCAATTTCCATGGCACTAGTTACAAGTAAAGCCAGGGCTGGGTGGCATGTTGTGCCAGGTTGTTTTCTCTTGACGCTCATTCCACAGGCTGCCCCCACAATAAGCTTAGGCAACTGGATCAAATCAAACCAGTAAAAAGCATTAACCAGAGAACTGAGTTGGGCTGGTGACTTTTATTTTACTTTTTAAAGGCCTTTTAATGAAGAAACACGTGACATCTTCAAACCTCTGATACTTTAAGGTAGACATTCTTAACTAATGTTTACCCTTTATTTACACAGGAAGTTAGTTCCAAGATCAAACCAAAAGCTCAGTAACCAGACAACCCTGAGGCAGCTCCCAGCAAGCCAGTTGTCTGCAACAACCATCTAGTACAAATGCTGTACAATGGCTTTCAAATATCATTTGACTACTAGCCAGAATACATGTTTGCCCTTTGGGCATAGCAATTAACACTCTCCCAGGAAGGGAAAAGGGTGCTTGCTCCTTCAGTGGTATGGGGATAGTATGCATGCAAAGCTTAGGATGTTGTGAAATTCCCAGGGAAATTTATGACTACCTGAGGAAGGCTGGATGCAGAAAACTCCTTTTCCTAACTCCTGGCAGCTTTCTAGTGATCTCATTATTTGTAGCCTTCCCAGGGAGTGTGTTTGTGTACACTGCTTCTCAATGTTATCCACTATAAGAAAAATAGAAGCTTTTCTTCTTTGAGTTCCAGCCTTACTTCCAATTATTAGTTCCACTCAGGGTAAAGAATACTTATTTGGTGTTGAGGGATTATTTGTTTTATTCTGGGAATTTAATGAGAATTATCCATCATCTGAGCCCAGTCCTGAGGAGGTCATGAAGCTGGAAGAAGGTCATAACTGTCTGCTGACCCCACTTACAGTACACTCACAAAATCTCTTCTGATTATTTGTATTTCACCAGCCACTTTTACTTCAATTATTCATCACAGAGCAAGAACCACTATGCAAACACAACAAACAATGCTCAGTGTCTTTTCATACACAGCTTTTCTGAAAGCACAGGCCTTAACCTGTCCAACACTAAGAACAGCCCCATTCTTCCATAAAAAATTCACTCTAAAAGCAGAACAAAAAGGTATAAGGTGCAATTTTCTTTAGACTGATGAAATTATTTGAAGCAATGTTTCTAAAAAATATGTTCTGAAAATAAACCTTCAAACTCTAATGGCATCTGGCATTGTGCATAGCCTTTTTATTATTTCTCTCCAGTTGTTTTTTTTTCCAATTCCTAGACATTTTCTCCTGAACAAACATTTCAGAGCATAACTGAGATCATCACTGTGGAACGGTTTCCTTTTGAATCTCACCATCAGCCCTGACCAATCTATCCACTATCTGTTCCAAACACAAATCCTTACCAGAAAAGCCTACAAGTCCTACACCTACATCCTGCAAAGAGCTACAGCATCAGCCAGAAGATTCAGCAGCCCAGACTGGTTTGCCTGAATGCCATCAGTGGCCTCTCATCGTGTGAATAACCTTCCTGCCAGCTGCACCTCTCTTCTCGGTGCTTGAGCATCACAGGGAATAACAATACCTCAGTACCTCAGGCTGAACACACCTGACACGGGTGGCACCCCCATTTAGCACACTAATAGAGTTTGTGCCAACATCTGGTCACAGCTGTATCTTTCCAAAGAAGCTACAATTTTGGTATTTCCCCTGGGGAATGCTACAAAACACACACAAAGCATTCACCTTTATGGTAATGCTACAACAAACATGGCAAAGTGAAGGACCTAAAGTTCGAGCCTGAACTTGAGTTCCTACTTCTCAAGCCCACAAAAGCTCCATAATTTATAGATGTAGCAAGCATACCTTGACAATCTTTCCAGGCATTTGTCTATCACTTAGTGCATTGAACAAATCCAAAGAGTCACAAGTCAAGCCTTCAGCCACACATTGTTGTGTTGACTGGAGACATGGCAATAAAAGAGGAAGTACAGCAAGACTGAAAAGGCAAGGAAAGCTCCAAACTCTTATACATGGGTGGCATGGCATGAAAAATGTTGTTTAGAAAACTGATCTGAGTCTTCTATGTATAATGCCAACTTGTTTGTGAGCTTCAGAAAGCAGCTGTGTAGAAAGGCAGTAGTCTGGGTTCAAATGTAAAGGGATGGCAAAATACCTAAAAGTATTTGTTTCATGTAGATAATCTACCATTGACAAGTTTTGACTGGGGATTTTAGCTCCTACTGTAGTGTTGAGAAAAAGTTTAACTAGTATTGGTGGGGAAAAAATCTATAAGCATTTAAAAACTGTCATTGAGAATAAACCATCATGAAGTAAGAAGAATCTCAGCAGATGGGGACAGGTTTGTTACATTTTAATGCAAACATATAACTGTGAGAATATCAAAACACTTTGTTCTCTCTATTACAGGTCAAATCTTTAATTAAAAATGGAATTATTGAGAGTGTTGGTGAGCGTGTTATTTTGTAGTCAGAGTCTTAAAAATTACTCAATTATTTTGCATTCCACTTTGTGCTGGATACAAAGATGATATTTAGCACCAAAAGAGAAAATGAGAAGGAATGAAATACACATCAAGCTCACGGATTTTAAAAATAAGATAAAGCCTCTGTAAGAAATCCAAAAGCAATTGAAATATTTTTTCTTGTATTCTTAGTCAAAAGCTTCCAACAAAATGCAGGAAGCAAATAAAAATGTGGTATCAAGAATACTGCAGGCAACAGCAGCTTAGAAGGCAAATGCTTCTGAAAGTTTCTGCATCTTCAATTTGCTGATAGCTGTCAGTCAATTTTCAGCTGGAAAAGGAGGAAAGAAAAAGGGATTTCAGAAATCTCTCCCATTTTTCTCACTATTAAAGCTCTCTTTCAAAACATATGATGAATTTGGCTGAATAGTTTGACAGTTTAATGGATCTTTTCTAAGCAGACAGGAATCATTAGCACCTGGTATCAAGCATGAAATCTCCACATGAGAGAAAGCCAATTCTCAGTGAAGCCCTGTGTATGTGAAAATATGAGTGTGTTTTATACTATCTCATTTTTCGTATTTGGGATATATGTAATCATAACCTAAGCAATGCTGTACATAAATATTATTCTTGAGTTTTCTGTGTTTGCATTTCTCATTAGCAGAATGAGGCAACAATTTTCAGAGTCCTCGTGTTTTTTTTCCTCAGCTTTTGGATGCAAACACTGAGATACCCCATGGCACTAAAGAAATCAAGACCTCAGGGTAAATTTCCATTAAAACTGCATGTGCCAGATACCTGGCATGATGGCAAGATTGCTGGCAGCTTCAGGGAGTCAGGATTTTACTTGAGATGACTCAGACTAGGCTGGGCATGTGAAGAGAATTAATTGGCACTTCAGAAAAAAAGAAAATATTCGAAAAAATCAAATAGAGACAGAATTAGCACTGAGAATGTTTTCTAACCCATTTCCCCATTTTTCATAGGAGAATTCTTCACAGTAGATAAAAAGCTTGTCATGTGAAGAAAAAATACAATTGCATAGATTGTCAAATTTAACCTTGGCTCTTTAGCAACTCCATATTCACTTTTATTGTATTTTTCATACAATTTATATAGTATCATCTTCCATTTGCAGTACTCTTCTATTTGATCAGGTGCTGAACTTTCTGTGAATCGTGGTTTTCCACTACAAATCAAATCTTTCTTTTTTTTAAAAGGGATAATGATACTTATCCCAGTTCACAGGTATGACAGGTAGATTCAGCTGCTGAATTCTGTGATGAAAAGAATCTATGTGAAATCTTGGAGAGGAGAATTCAAGAAGCGAAGTTTTAATTTACTGACCGCTAAGTGGGGAAATCTTTCAGATCCCTTGTCGTAATCTGAAGCCCAGTTCCTTACTTCCACCCTTAACAGAAGGTCACCTGTGTATCACACCAGAGTAAGTAACCTCATTCCCCTTCTGCTACGTACGACTTAGACTACATAGAGAATATATCCAAAGTTAATTGATTTTTCTTAAGCAGAAATCTACACTCTTACCCAAGAATAATTGTAATGGGAATTGTAGGTCCCATTTTGTTCTCATTCCTGTCTCAATTGCCATATGCAGCAATACTTGCACCTATGGTTTTCCCTTTTGGTTCATTTAATGTAGTTTTTTTTTGTCTGGAGACCAAACATATCTTGGTTGGGATATTGTGCAGGTCATGAATGCAGCAAGGTCAGGCTTCGGTCGATGAGCTCTGGGGTGGCCAGGGCTTCTTTAGCAGCAATGGCACAACATCTCCATCAATAGAGATGGAGAGAAGCATCTCAGTTAAGGGTTGAAGCAGTGACAGAGTTTACCACAGGAAGAGATTTAACCTGCAGATAAGCAAAATCACATACATGCCCAGAAATGTTTCAGTGGTGACTGGCAGTCAATCATTCACACTGTCATAGCAGTTTAGCATTGAAATGCAGCCCGTGGATACTACATGGAATCATTTTATTTGCATCTAAATACACATACTATGTCTTCTTGAAGTATTAAAATCTCCATCAGAAAAAGCACTTGCTTGGAGCACTGCCAAGGTGCTTCAGCAGTTTGTACTAGTGCAGCTCCATGTATTATTCCCGCATTTCAATAGAAAGGAGCATTTTAGTGCTGAGGTCAGCCTCTGTTTTTACTTTGAAAACGAAGTTCCTATTTTCCACATTCACAATCTATTCTTCAGAGACACTGTCTACTAAAGCACAGTAATTTTATCATGTTTTATGACATTTAGTAAGCCAACATTAAGACATTTAGACATTAAGAAGCCAATGTATGGCAGATGGACACAGTGTGTGGGTTTGATGAGGGTATCTCTGACTTGCCTCTTCTAGACTTTAAAATTTTGTGCAAAACAACTACCACGCCAGAAATATGCCCTCTTCCCCCTCCCCACATTTGTGAGGAGGTACAGTTTACCCACATCCTGAGAAGTTGAGTCTCCAGGACAACAAAAAGTACTGACATGGATTTCTAAGCACATTTCAAACTCATGTTTCACATATAAATTTGCAAACAGCCAACAGCTTGACCCCCTTGTGCATAAAGCACCACTTCCAGCATTTTTCCATCCCTTCCACTTTTAATCTAGCCCAAAGATTAAGAGAAGAGGCATTCCTATCATATGTTTCTAGTCTTATCATAGGCTCTTTTACAACAAAATGGACATTAATCTCAGAGTTTTATTCTTCTTTAACACCTTGCTTGCACTTCAAAGAGGAGAGTTGAGAGGACTGTGTAAGAGAACACATTTTGAGGGCTCTTGCCTTAAAATAAATGGATATAATCAGTATTGTTCACACTTTTCTAGAGGCTTCAGGGCCCTAACAGTCCCCTCACAGGGGATGGTGGCAGAGAGGGATTCAATGGGATAAAAGATTCTCACACCTCTTTAACACACACACACATACACACACGTGCACATGTGCACGCACACAGCTGAAATTTGGAGCTAATATAGAGAGTAGAAAAGATATCTAGTCAGCTGTGTCTGTAGCTAAAGCAAATCCTTCCTACTGCATAACCTGTCCCACACTGAAGTGGCCCTCCCCTTGAGTATGCAACTCTGAATATATAGATATCTCCTTTTACTGAGTACCCATCTACTGATTCAAAATACAAATGGTACTTGAGTTAAAACAGCACACCAAGATAACTGTGGTCATTTCTGAGTAGCACAACATCTCCCTGTAAAAGGTATTCCTGTGGTAGACAGAAGGCTTGAAGAGAGGGAGTACAGAAAGATGCTGCACTGTAAATCACAGGAACACTTACTGCAGAGTAGGTCAAAATACCACAGAAATTTAAGTTGTGGAAACTTGAGCTGCTCCTGCATCAATTTTTCTTCAGGTTACACAGTGTAGGTTTTTATTGATTCTTAATTTAAACAACAAATAAATGTTTACTTGGACAGGAGTATAGGTTAAGCAGAGAGATTATGTTAATCATCTGAGTATACTTTTTGTTAATAATTATCTTCAATTTATAAAACCCTTCAGAGAAACTAAGGAAAATAGTCCAATTCAGCTTTCTGAAAACAGTGTATATTTAAAGGCCTCTCCTCAGACATGACAGCAATGAATCTGCTGGATAAGGGATATCTTGCCATTAATTGTTGCTTTATTTTAATTTTTGATCTTTATTTCTCACCCTTTTTTTTCCACCTGAAAGCACACACTCTATAAAGTCTGAACTAAAGTAGGAGCCGTTCCCAATTGAATTTCTTCTTACTTTCCACATTTTTTTCATGCCCCTTTCCAGAGGGCAGTGAATGCCCAAGTCTCAGTGAATCTTCATGAATAATGTAGAATTCATTCTTTGATCCAGATACCCATCATTATCCCAGATAGCTCAACTAAGCTTGCATAACAAGCTTGGATTAAGCAAAACAGCTTAATCCAGAGCTTTTCACTGTCCTGCCTGCCCCTCAGGCTATGCCAGTTCTGCACATTGAAGGAGGAGGACATGACCAGCCAGCTGAGCCAGCTTTGTGTGTCCGAACCAGTGCACAGACAAGCAGAAATCTTGGTGAGGAGACAGCAGTTGCCAGATTGCCTTTTGGCATTGGTGCCATTCCTGCTTCCCACCAGAGCAGAGTCAACTCAGAGTCCAAAGATGGGAAATTCTATTTTTCTCTAAGCAGAGCAAGAATGAGCAATATATTTAAAATAGGAACTACTCTATTAGAGGTAATTAGGGAGTAATTTCACTGATTCTCCTCTTCCACTGGTCCTCCCCTTCCAAATGGGAGTCTTCCTTGCTCCTTTATCATGAAGGGTGAATAGAAGAGGTGCTAACCGAGAAGTTCCAACAAATCTCATAACCAGAGTAGGGAGCTTTTTGAAGTGCTCTCCTCTTTGTATCAACAGCCTTGCTATTCTTCACAGAATGGAGGATATCACCATGAAGCGTGGTGTAAAAGACTGAAAGATCAAAGTAGTAAAGAATTTTATTTTCTATAATGTATTTCTCATTCTAATATTGTTTCTCCTGACAAGAGCTATTCTGAACACACTGGGCAACAATATTGAAATTCTACCTCCTGACAATTGTTCTGTCAGAAAACTGGAAATGGAAAATGATGTTCTGAGTCATAGTCCATCTTCCTAACTCTCCCTTCATCTCCTAATGAAGGGTACAAAGACCAGTTTTTCTGTAAGTGTTCCCTTTCCTCTTGGCTTCTGCATGGCAGCCATGTATTTGGGAACCTATGCAAATTTCACAGATCGTTTTACATACACTGTTTTATCTTCTGAGCTTATTCTACCTTATCTATCCAGATATAGAAAATCCACTGGTATAAACTTCAGGATCTCCTAATAAGTGAATTCATCTTGGGGTAAAAGACTCATACATTTTTATTTCTACTTGCATGACCTTGCATTTAATTCCTCTTCTTCCCTTCTGATAATTAATGACTTGGGAGTGTGGAGAGCAGAGGAAAAGGTGAGGAGAAAAGCCAGGAATTGTGCCAACCTCAGCTTTGAAAAAGTAGTTTTCGTCTCTATTTTGGTAGCAAAGTTTCACAGTAGTTCTTTTGCTTTCCTTAACTGTAGCTGTTACTATGCTTTGTTTATAAGGGGAAATTGTCAGCATATGCAAAAGTAATTCCAAAGCTAAAAAGCAGGAATGGTTCAGCCTCTATGTTCTGGATTTTCATATGTCTGTTGGCAGTTTCTGTAACTGAAGCAGCAGATTCATAGCACCACAAAATACATAATGAGGTCTAACTACTAAAGTTTACTGGGTTAAAATGAAACCTGCAACTATTTTGTTTAGAAAGCCCTGAAAGTAAAAAAAAAA
>VZTE01000043.1:49000-97580 GCA_013397775.1 Eulacestoma nigropectus
TGAAAAAAAAAGACAAAAAAAAAAAAGAAAAAAGGGGGGGGGGGGGGGGAACAAAACCAAATATGCATTGGTTTGTTTCTTCCCTGAAAATAAATGTCCAGGTGCTTAACTATCACCCAGAGAGTGAAATTTTGGCATACCAGGGAGTGTGCAACTGTGAATGAGCGAACTTCTGGTTCCTTCCTCTGCAACTTGCTGATGGGCTGCTCTGTATATTTTAACAGAGTAGGGATGATGTGCCCTTGTCTCTGTTCAGGAATGAAAAGAGCCAGGCATATCTATATGACAATATCCATCACATTGAGAAAAGTATGCTTTTTTCCTCGGGACAAGACAGATGTGCAGTTTAAACCTCTCGGTTACCGAAATATCCTTCTTACCTAGGTGCCAGCTGAACCAGTCAGATTTGCACAGTAGCCTGATAACATGAAGTGCAGCAAATTTCTGGTATTTGAAATTAAGTTGTGTCTTTACAGTCATGCTCAGTACTTAACTTTCTCTGCATGGCTTTTCTGCTTCCATGCTCCTCTTCTGATCTCAAATTACAGAAATTTATTTGCATTCAGGGCTCCTCAATACACTCTTGATTCTTTTTTTCTGTTCATCAGAAGGATAATTTTATCTTCTAGAGTCTGATGCTATCTGAAGAGCAAACATTAGAAATAGATTACAAGCAGTGTGCATTCAAATAAATTATGTGTTTAAATGTGTCAGTTTAATTATAATGCTCAATTAGACAGTTAATTATGTTGAAAATGCAGTTGTGCGCATAAATTGATGACCAGGCCCCCAGCCTGCCTGACTGCTTCCATTCATATATTGTCCTTTTGTAAGTTTTATCCTTCATATATCACCTGCTTGAAGGTTTATCTAAGTGCAGGCAGACACTGCTTTACTGTTAGTTCATTTTAAAATATAATTTCAAATACAGTTCAACCTTTGCACTGAGTTTTACTACCTGCCATCAGAAATTTAGTGGCAGTAGGATTTGTGGACCAAGATCCCAGATTTCTCAAGGTCATATTCCCAAAGTGCTTTTCCTCTGTTTATGATGTCTCCCTTTCCAGGATGCTTTTTCATCACTCTCACTGGAGCATTTAACAAGGAAAAAGTAATTTTTTTTTTTTTAAATTTACATGCACATGAATTTTTAAGATGACCTTTTCAGTTGATAGAGAAGCAGTACATGAAACCAGAGATGACACACTTACATTTAAAAAACAGTCTTAAAATTGCCACTAAATTCATTAACACTAGTTAGTACCTGGAAATCAATTAGGAAGAAGAAAGAGTCTGTCAGCATGAACTAAAAGGTTTCATTTAAGAGTGATATCTTGGTATGACAAAATACATCCTCATACTTAATTCATGACATATTGTCTTGCAACCATCCCACAAAATAGATTTTTTCATACATATTTTCCTTGTTTTACCCTTCATTCAGTTTCTATAGGTTTACCAGGTCTACTGGCAACCAATCTGACTGAAGCATTTACACATAGAAAAACCCAAGCTCTCATAATTGATGATATCTGAGAAAAGATAAATTATTTGTTTGGTGTTTCCAGACAGCTACATATTTCATTTCTCACAATACGAAAGGAATCATACAACATGAAATTTCATCAGTATCACTGTGTTAAAAATTTAGTTGAAATAAAGACAGTATGATAGCACCAAAGGGATAAAAATAAACTTCACTTGAGTTCAGCATAAAATATCATTTCAAGCAGACAGCTGTTCTCTTCAGTTCTTATGCTTAGATAATGCAGAAAAATTAATGGTGAAATAAAAACCCCGAACCTGACCATTTTCTTTCTTTTCTAGGTTGTTCTTTCCTCTGAATTATGAAAGGTAATAGTTGCATTTTAAGGTCTAAAACCATTGTCATACAGTTAATCCATACAGTTAGACCATATGAGCCATATGGTCTCACATTATTAGTGTTCTCAGTCAGCCCACATTCCTGGTAATATATTTAGGATCTCTCCCAGCAAAGAAAAACTGAAATAACCCCATGTCTGTAGCTCTGGGCATATATGGTAGTAAAATCCAGGTCCTAAGGACAACTAAAACTAATCTAGGTAAGTACTGAAAATAACAATATATGAGCCTATGCCAACTTTGACAATGTAAGAGACAAAGTGATCTATTGTATTACACCCTCTCTTATTTTTTTTTTTAATTTGTTACCTCTCTAGTCATTCAAGAGGGAAAGCTTTCGGCATTATGTTCTGCTTTGTCCTTTCAGGACTTTTAGTAACTCTTCTGAACTACCTTAACAGCTGAAATCAGGGAATTCCAGGGCATGACTTTTTGGCACACAGTACAAAGTATTAAATTCCACTTGGAAAATAAAAATTCTGTTCAAGTCTCTTTTCAAAAATGGCATTAAAATCCACACATCGATTTCTGACATGTCATTTTGAACCACTCGTCCTGGAACAGACTACTTGATATATATAGAAGTAGGGTTAGTATTTATCATTTGGTCCGAGTCTCTGAGCAGTGACGGTCTGCCAGCCTAGAGAGTTAAAGAGTGACACTGAGAGGGGCTAGAAACTGCTCAGGGATTTTTAAAGGTTCTTATGATTGTCACCAAGCTCACTGCTTCACAACAGATTGAAAAATATGAGAAGTTTTCCAGCTGAGGTCACGTGTGTCTTAAAGAGGATTAACATGAACAGCCAACTAATAAATGCCAGGTTTTTTTCTTTCCATTTTTAAAATCCTCCTTTATTTCTACCCTGTAATAAAACTTTTTTTTTTAACTTTTTTTTTTTAGTTTTTGGTTTTTGCCTTCTATTCTATATACTTTCCCCCTTTTGCCATAGCACATAAAGAAAACTGCAAGTCATTTAATAGATGCATCTAGCACAACAAAATTCTGTGCTCCAGACTCTGAGGATGCAGACTGCAAAGCGAATCTCACACGAAGCAGAGAGTATAAAACCACATAACCAATGAAACAGTTCAGGATCTCAAGTGCTCATTTACACATTTCAGTTGTGGCATACTTATTCTCTCCATTCTCTACTATCCCCACTCTGTATATCAACAAAATCTGTTCCGTCTTAAAAACACCTTTGGCTTAGCATCCAAAGTCTTTGCAGACAAAAATAAAATAGAAATGCTTTGGATGAATCACACTAAAAGGCAGCCTTCAAAGTGATACCTACATCAAGGCAGAACACAGCAACTTTGTGCAGCCTCATTCCATCAGTTGGCCAGCTTTCACCTACATCTCCAAAACATTAAAGGCATCACAGTTTGGCCCAGTTCTACAATTATTTTTCACACACAGTATATTGGCTGAGTATGGCAAGAAAATCAGAGAAACAAACATTGTAACTAGCAGATGTCACCATTTTTGCAGATCTAAGTAGTTTAATTAATAGTCTCATACTTATTCATGTTGAAGTCTTTCCATGATAACCTGATGTTCTCTTGGTGCACTCTCAACTAAAAGCTAAGAGAAAGAAAAAGTACCAAGCTTTCTTTTTTGGTGGAGAAAAGTGAGACAAGAGGTTAATACTGAGCTGGTATTATTCCCCTTTCTTTTCTAGGATCATCTCTTTTCATAAAAAAGAAGTCATTTCTGGTTCCCTCGTTAACTGCTGTTGTTGGGGTTTTAGGAGGTTTCTTTTTGTTTTCTTTTTCTCTCAAAGAATTTTTTCCCCATACAAGCTGCCAAAGAGACAAAAGACCTGGCCACAGGGGGAGGGGTCTAGCTGGCCAGCCTCTTTCACCTGAGGTTTTCTCGTGTGGGGCAGAGAGGTCGCGAGATTTGAACTGGATAAAAGGGTTTGGGTGGGGTCCCTCGCTCTCTTGTCCTGCCGGCATTCGAGGAGGAGAGGAGCTGCTGTCGTTGTGGAGAGAGTTCGCCACTACTACAGACTTCTGCCTTTCTGCTGCCTTCCTTCTACCCGTCTGCTCGAGTGCTTCAGGGGACCCCGGGATCCCAAGCCCGCCTTTCCCTGCCCTGCTGGGAGCCGGGCTACGGCTGCCGTTCCTTTGCCGCTGCTCCGAGCCTTCGCTGCACTGTAGCCCAGCACCCCCCGCCTGCCGAGACCTCCCGGGGCTCCCGCTGCAGCTCCGGAGTTTGATACATCTCGCCTACCACCCGGGATTCTGTGTGTTCGTCCCTGCTGTTCCGGGATCGGCTGCCCCGGGGGTTTGTGAGGCGAGCTCCCCGTCCGCCATTACCGCGTGCTCCCCGAGCTCGCTCCGGAGCGCCCCCTGCAGCCGCGAGGGAACCATCGCACCCTCCCCAAACAGCCGAGGGAAGGCAGGCACTGAGTTCCTGGTTCTGTTTGTTATTACTGCCGTGGTTAGTGTTGTTTGTTTGCCTCTCTCTCTCTCTATATATATATATTAGTAAAGAACTGTTATTCCTATTCCCTATATCTGTGCCTGAGAGCCCCTTAATTTCAAAAATTATAATCATTTGGAGGGAAGGGGGTTGCATTTTCCATTCCAAGGGAGGCTCCTGCCTTCCTTAACAGACACCTGTCTTTCAAACCAAGACAGCTGTACACTAGCTTAATGACTTTATAGCCTTCTCACCGTAGCAGTGCTTCAAAGCCTGGCCAATTGGATTCTCCAACAAACACCATCCACCTATAGGACATAGGCTTGACTCCAGCTGCAGTCCCAACAGTTCTTGACATAAAAATTGCCTCTTAATTACCCCTATTTTAATTACCAGAACACACCTCCACCATGAATTTGCATAAGTCCTTTTGAGAAATATATAACTCTGGAGAAAACAAAAAAAAATTTTTTCTTTATTTCTGCTTAAAATATCTTTTATTTTAGACCATCCACTCATATTAAAACTTCATACTGTCCTGCTCTTTAATTTGCTTCCTTTTAGTTTAGAGGGAAGTTTTCTTAGATATATTTTTAAACCACTTTAAGGAAACATGAAAAAAAGAAAGAGGAAAAAAAAAAACCCAAATCTTGATCTTCACCAATATATATCATAGGATTTTTCCCCCTCATTAACATGGTTGAATATCATTCACAAAGCAATTTGACATCTGTATGCACTTAAACTATGAACTTCTCAACATTTTCTTTTTAAATTCCTCAGGAAGTAACGGTCAGGCTTAAATGCTAAAGAAGAGGAAGGTAAATTTCTGAATGTGACCTCCGAGAGACAGATTATAGCACATTTCAATGTTACATTAAGTTTTCTCCAGGTGGTAAAAAAAAAAAGCCAAAGGTAAAGGAGACCTCTGAGTCTCTTACACTGTTCATTTAGGTCAGAAAACTTTGTAGTGCTTAAATATTTCAAACTAATTCCTTCAGAAAAACCTCGAACAAGTAATATTTCACTTTTTTTAGTAAAACTCTCTCAAAGTACAAAATTTGGCTGGGCCAATCTGAGCTGTAGACAGGAAGAAGTGGTACATTATTACAGTGAGAGACTGATGTCAGTATAGTTGTTAGTCAACAGATTAATGCTTTAGTGCAATACCTTCCTGTCTTGTCCTTCTCTCTGCAAGTGAACTATATATGGACCAATTCTTTTCTCAGATCAGGCTCCAAAAATTTGGATGTCATAATAAAATGAACAGTATTTTTCTCTACTATAGTTGTTTAATTCCTTATAGTTAATACATTCTTCATTCAATTCCTTTCACCAGAGAATCTACTTATTCGGACCTTGATGAGCACAAAATACCCTTCAAGAGATACTTGTTGGGTGTGCTTAAAGCTTTAACTACTTGAACTCAGTTCTCACAGATATCTTTAGCTCCTTATTCAGGTAGTTTTCTACATATAAGAAGCATCATTTCAGCAGATTATCAGCCATGAACTTTTTCAGTATATACCCAATAGCAAATTAAACAATAGCAAAAAATCAGACAGATTTTACGGATCAAAGTAAATTTAAAAGTTCCTCATTTTGAAGCTAATGATGTTTGTACACTTAAATAGCTAAATCTACTATTATTCTGAATATGTGGGTAAGAAAAATTCAGCTTTATGTTCTCTTGGAAGGAGGCAGAGATTAAGGTCCATAAGCTGCTTCTTTCATCCAGTTGTTCAGAGAAATGTGCACTGGCTACATGACAATCTCTGTCATGAACCATCAAGAAAATGCTAAACCTGGGGATATAAACCACCTTCTCTGTGAAAGTGACTCCGCCAGCTGGCAGCAGTAACCAGGAACACCATAAATTTATTTATCATACCCCACAAGCTGCATGGAAGAAAAGGGAAGTAATCACTATGTTTACGTTCTGCACAGCAGTGCAGAAAGAAATGCCTGTATGAGTCTATGTGATTTAACTATGCTTACTCCAAAATCTCATCCAGTGAAATAATCATTGACTAATCTCAGCACATAGCTGCAGAGACACTGATTGCACTAAGCATTGATTTTACATGACTATCAAGCAATTGATTTTGGTTTGAATAGAAAGCAGTCCACCCTTTGTCTGTTGGCTTCAGTTATGCCCATTATCAATACGTTGCTTATATTGCTTTACTCATAAATTTCATCATGATCTTGAGCTTGTGGCATCATTTTTGTTGTGAACATCATTACATCTTAGTGAATTAAAAATGGCAAAAGAGGCTTCTTTTAGAATACATCAGGTTTTCTAATGCAAAATTGTTGTAATTTTCTCAAAACCTCCCTAATGTAACACGCAAAAGGGAATTTTTCACTTTGCTTTTAAAATGAGGAAAACATTCATTAACCTCCAAATGACTGTGGACCATAGGAGGAGGATCCTTCAACTTCTCTTTCCACCACCTTCTGTGGAGGCAGGTGGACCTGCCAAGTCAGAGGCTGATGGAATCCTCTGGAGGGAAGAGCCCTGAGGACTGCCCCGTGGTTAGGGTAACGAAAAAGGCCTCTCCCAGGATACTTTGTTGCATTGTTAATGCACCCCACTTCTGTTACCCTGGTTGGCCCGTTGGCCTTCCTGCCCCTTTCTACCCTATATGTCCCTAGTCTGGGTTCTTCCGCCTTCCTTCCTCTCCCATTGGCCCCGGCACCTCAGCCACTCCTCTGTTGTTTCCCCATTGGCTTCTATACCCTAGCCCCGCCTATATACCACCCTCATGCCCTCAGACCATTGGCCCTGATGCTCCCTCTCCACCCCTGCCTTCCCCATGCAAAACCCCTGGACCCTCCCTCATTCCTGGGTCTTCGTCCCTGGACCCCTTCGCGTGCATGGCTGCAATAAACCTCCCTGTGGAACTCCACACGAGGACCCTTCCTGTATCTCTTTGCCAACAGCTTCTACAACAACAGCTATCCAGCGCAAGTGTGTGTGTGTGTGTGAGTGTGGCACCACCGAGCGGCTCCCATATCCAGAGATGCTTTCAGGAAGGTTGTGGCATCTTCACCACCTCTGCCTGCGGCAACAACCTGCCACATCATCTTTCTTGTATTTACAGCCAACATCTCCAGTCACACTGCCTGCCCAGTCACTCCTATACTTAACTTTATTCCACTAGGTAATACCATATATTTGAGTAGCATTAAGAATCATCAAATAATTTAGGTTGGAAAAGGCCTCTAAGGTCACCAGACCAACAATCCAGCACTGCCATCTTCATCTTTAAACCATGTCATTAAGTGCCACATCTAGATGTTTTTTGAACACTTCCAGGGAGGGTGACTTCACCACTTCCCTGGGCAGCCTTTTCCAATTCTTGACAATACTTTCTGTGAAGAAATTTCTCCTAATATCCAATATAATCCTCCCCTGGTACAATTTGAGGCCATTTCTTCTTGTCCTATTACTTGTTACCCAGGAGAAAAGACCAACTTCCACCTGACTACATCTTTCCATTCCTCTCCCCAAAGCATCCTTTTCTGCAGACTGAACACCCTCACTTCCTCAGCCACTCCTCATCCATCATGTGCTCCAGACCCTTCCCCAGCTCTGTTGCCCTTCCCTGGGCATGCTCTAGCACCTCAATGTCTTTCTTGAAGCAAAGGGCCCAAAACTGAACATAGAATTTGAGGCTGCAAAGCCTTTAAGGCAGGGACTGGGTCTTTAATTTACAAATATAAACCAATCAACACAACAGAAATTCCTCAGACTGCTCTGTACACAGGCACACACAGGCGTCTTCTCATCGTGGTACACACGTTCCTTTGGCTGCTCCAGTCCAAGAGTCCATCCCAGCTGTTCACTGATTTGGCAGACATCTTTCCCATCTATAATATAAACACACCAACAAGACTTGGTCAGTTCTCAAAATCCAGCTGGTCCCGACCCTATGGAAAATAAAGCCACAGATTTTCTTGTCCAGCTCTACGGATGGACCCTAACCAAAGACTTCCTCATAACATGGGAAGCTGAGCAAGACCACTGCTTCTTCACTAAAATTGGTGCAATCTGCTATGTAAAGAGTGGTGACCACTAAAGCCTGTGTCACCTGCTCTCTTCCCTCAAATATTTTGCAAAGGGGGCTCTTTAGACCACTGTAATTCCTGTACTTTTGAGAGGAACTACTGTTCGAGAGGACACTGTCCATACAATGAAGTTTCAATTACAACAACACCTATTGGCAGTGGAGAGGAGAACAAATCAACCCAAGTATGGATAGAAAAATCCCCAATATAGAAAGAGGTTCACTAAGAGCCGAGTACTTTTGCAGGCTTTCGGTATGTCATTTGTTATTTTTTGTACTATGGAAATACTCTGCACCTCTGCTAGACAACATTTCCACCTCCACCATGTTAATATCATGACATATGTCAACACATGGTACTTTAGCCATTCCAGTGCTGGCAAGGTCAGCAGGAATGCTCAGCAACTCTGGCTTTTTTTTTTCATTTGCATCTTTTTTACAAGAAATAGAAACCCTGCCTGGAGAAAGTGGATTCATTATAATACTTCTCCTTTTCTTCTTTCAGGTATGGGTCATTGGAGGCAGACAGAGGTTAGACTGGGCTCATAAAAAGACACAGAACATGTAGAGTGTGCTCCAAGAACTGTCTTTTTTTCAACCTTTGCCCTGTTCTGAGTTAATATGAAAACTATGGGTGATTGATTTTTAAAACTTGGAAAAGATGATGCTTAAGGCATCTCTAATCAACTCACTGGTGAGGCACATATAATTCTGCTGAGTCCTACATGGCAAATAAGCTATGTAGAATTTTAATACAGCAATTACCATCTGCCAGTTCAAGATAACGATTAGCTAACGACGCATTTAAGATGCATGTGTAAGTGCATCAATGAGGGGGATAAGTTGCAAGCTACAGAAGAGGCAGCAGAATGACGTGTTTGCCAGATGAACTACCCCTTAATGCTTCAAGGAGGGTAAAAATAGAGTGTATCCACTACAAAGCTTCAGCATCAGATAATAGTGGCACAAGAAAAACAAGAAAAAGAACCACCAATCGACATAAGAACTATCCTTAAATTGAATCCAGTAGTCTGACAAATAGACTGGCATGGGCATATCTTTGGGCAGAGAAAACATTAACAACCAAAGAAACAAACACAGGGAAAAGTGGAAAGGAGACTTTTGGAGGGCATGAAAAATTCAGTAAAAAGAGGAACTTGAAAACATGTCATCATTTTCCTTGCCTTGCCTTGCCTTTCTGACCTGTCCCTTAGCTCCTCTAGTTTTCAGGCATATCCATATAATCCTTCTGTACCATAAAAGGCTCTCTCAGCAGAAGGTGATGTAGTTTGTCTGCTTATCTAGCATTACACAGCCCAGCTTTAAACCAGAGTCAGAAGTCACTGGCTATTTTTAAGCTCCATCTCTCTAGGAAAAGTTTTTCCCATGGTTGCTAACTATCAGTGGAAGTAATTGTGTGTACTCTAGCATATGTCAAGACATTGTTATGCTAGATCAAATCTATGGCAAGCTTCTCTCTAGCTACACGAAAGTATCACTATGTATTATTATGACAAAGTGATGGATAAAATTTGATGGAAAGTCTTTTTTAAGGAAAAAAATGCAAGAAGCTACCCTTGGTGGTGAAGGAAAACCCAAAACAAAATTACCCATAAAAGCATGGCAAGGCATAATTTGCTCATACTTGGTACTAGTTGACCATGGGAACATAAAAGGAATCACAGAAGAAACAACTGATTGCTGCATGCCTGTGCCCCAGCCAAGGGAGAGGCTTTGAAAAACAGTCCAGCTTTCTAACGAGTTTCACAATAGAACATACATGTATTCAGAAAAACAAGAGGTGACAGTGAGAAACATCAAAACTGCAGGGTTTTTACCTAGGGGTAGGTGCTGAGATAAATTTGTTGCAGGGAATACTCTCTGGTTTTGTCTTAGAGTATGAACCAAACACGTCCACAAAATTCTATCCAAACTGTCAATCCCTGGTAGTTTATATAGGATATATATATATATAAAAACACAACTCCACACTACTTAAGATTAGTAGGATGACAACTGCCGAACCTGTAGACAGCATGAAAATTTCTATATAAGAATTCTCACTGGAAGTTTCTGAACAATTACTGGTTAAGTGAGAAATGGTGTAAAACAGGAAAAAGGAACAGAAGCAGTACAAATTATAAGAAAAAGCAAATTCCAAAGTCAAAGTAGTACTAAAGTATGAGGCAATCACACACTAACAGAAGCTGAGACAACTCAGCACCTTACTCCTCAGGTTTTTACCGAATGACTTTGCAGAACAGATCTTCTTCTTAAAGCTTGGTTCATCCTGTGTTTAAGCTCTACTTTAAAACTATTACATAAAACAGGCCAGCAGTGGAAGTCAACAATCCAATGCACATCTTCTGTACTGCTCCTCTGCTGAAAACTCTCTATATGAGTAAGCGAGGGAGATGGACATTTTAAAAGGTTGGAGCATAACATGGTACATTCTTCACTTTCCCATGACAAATGCCTCATACTTGGGTCCTTTTTCTGGAAATTGCCTATCACTGCACATAAGGTCAGGAAGATTTGTGGTCCAAGAGGATGCATTTCTACCTGTTCCAGCTTTGCTGTTAGCAGTTCTTTGTCCATCACACACTCAAACACACTTAAAATCAAAATGAAGATGGTACAGGATTACTCATCATATTTATGGATAAATAAATAATATTGTACATGCATTTTTTAGTTTTACCTCCATATCATCTAAAGATTAGTATTTTCATTTTCACGTAAATCTCTTTGCTAGTTTAAAGAATAGCTCAAGAAAAATCTGAAACACTGTCACATTCCCATTTCTTGATCTCTTGGTACTTAAAATTGTCTCCCCAAACCCAGTAGTATACCAAAAGAAGAGTAAATATTACCAGAATAAAATGTAAAGAAAGAGGATCAGCTTAGGCTGCAACTGAGGTCCAAACATTCAGCAACTTCTAGAAGTGTAATAATTACACTAAGAAAATATACAGAAAAATCTATTGTACAACAGAACCTTTAGCCCTATGTGAATGACCAGAGCCAAAGGCTAAGATGGGCAGTCACTTTGCTGCTCTGGCAGAGGATTCCAGGGCTAGGTTTTTTTGGAATAAAAAACTGTTAAAGCACAACCATTGCAATGAGGCCATGGCAATAAGGACTTGTAATCTTGTGTCCTGTGGATAGCTTTTGATAGTGAAGTCTCTAAGACACTTAGCCTTTTCTTCTTTTTTAATTATTTTTATTTTTGTTATGTCAGGCAGTAATTTTTTGTGCGAAGAGTAATGTCAGGCAATACCGGCACCACTATTTCAAGCTGTAGGAAAAGGAAAGACTGTAAAGCCATCACATTCTGCTTCAATACAGTGTTAAGATTAGTTCTAGACAGTTGACACCAGCAGCAGTTTCATCAAAGCCAAATAATTATATGGTTAGCTTTTCTTCAAAATACATTTCATACCTGCTGTAACCTGCTAATAAGCTTCTGCAAGGCGTGGAGTTTCTCTGGAAGTCACACACTAGGCAAAATAGGTTTGGTCTCCCTTTAACCCCACTGATAAGTTTCCAAAATTAACGTTCTAGTTCGATTACCTTATTTTTCTGGTAATATACCAGAACATGAGGGTGGATATAAAGTCATTACTCAAGCCTGCAGTTACGCCTCAGTTATAACTTGCTTTTTCATCACTGATTCAAGGGAAAGACGGTATCACTTTTCAAACCCAAGAGAGAAAGATGCAAAATTTCCACCCTGTACAGTTAACTGCTTTGGGAAGACATGACTCACCAGACATCCAGCTCTGAGCGTACTCTTGGGTTCAGGGCTCTGGCAACAGCCGCCAGCCCTCAAGCTGTCTGCTGTTCTACCTCCCTCACCCAGGCAAGGCACCTCTTTGGAAGAGACATGTACAGCCCTGTCTGCTATGGAGACACCTAGATTCCAGTCCTTGAACAGCTATGGGGACATCTTGCCCTTTTCCAATCTTCAGAGGAACAGACTAGATATCCTGCTTTGTTTGCTCTGTATCATTCATCCATAAGCAAAAAAGTAAGAGAAGTAGTGGTGGGTTGCATCCCTCCACACACAGACATCTCTTGATAAGTTTGCTTCTCTTCCTGACCTCCTTTTCCCTCTAGCTACTTCCCAAGTTATCACAGCTGTCATTTTGCTCCAGAAGCTGAGCTGAAGCTCTCCTGAAGTCACAGGATCACAGAATGGGTCAGGCAGGGACCACAGTGGGTCATCCAGTCCCACCTCCCTGCTCAAGCAGGGTTGTCCCAGAGCACACGGCACAGGATTGTGTCCAGACAGTTCTTAAATATCTCCTGTGAGGGAGACTCCACACCCTCTCTGAACAATCTGTTACAGTGCTTGGTCACTGCATTGTAAAGAAATTCTTCCTGATGTTCAGGTGGAACTTCCTGCACATCAGTTTCTGCCCATTGCCTCTTGTCCTGTTGCTCAGCACCACCAAGCAGAGAGTCTGGTCCATCCTCTGACATCTCCCTGCAGACTCTGACAGACATTGATACGGGCCCCGCTCAGTCCTCTCTTCTCAAGGCTGAACAGGATCAACTCTAAACCTTTCCTCATAAGGGAGATGCTCAGTCCTTTCATCATCTTCATAGCCTTCTGCTGGACATGCTTCAGGAGCTCCATGTCCCTCTTGTACTGAGAAGCTCAGAACCGGACACAGCACTCCAGACGTGCCTCACCAGGGCTGAGGAGAGGGGCAGGATCACCTCCCTCAACCTGCTGGCATTGCTCATTCTAATGCACCCCAGGACAACATTGGCCTTCTTGGCTACTAGGTCGCTGCTGGCTCATGGACAGCTTGTTGTCCACCAGGTCCTTCCACCAGCTCTGCAGAGCTGCTTTCCAGCAGGTCACTCCCAGCCTGCGCTGGTGCAGGGGGCTATTCCTCCCCAGGTGCAGGACCCTGCACTTGCCTTTGTTGAATTTCAGATGGTTCTTCTCTGCCCATCTCTCCTGCCTGTCAAGGTCCTTCTGAAGGGCGTAATAGCCCTCTGGAGTATTGGTCACTCCTCACAGATTTGCATCATCAGTGAACTTACTGAGGAGGCACCTGCCCCTTCATCCAAGTCATGAATGAGTAGGTTAATACTGAGTCCAAGATCTGTTCTCTACTGCTCTCCTTCCTCCTTCTTTTCACGATATTGAACCCCACTGTTTTGTGGACCCCACAGCCACTGGCCAGAGAAACTGTGGATGCCTCATCCCTGGAAGTGTTCAAGATCAGGCTTTATGGGGTTTTGAGCAACCTGGTCTAGTGGAAGGTGTCCCTGCCCATGGTAGGGGTAATGGAACAAGATGATCTTCAAGGTCCCTTTGAATCCAAACCATTGTATGACTGCTTACCACACCCCAAAGCCACGTCTTCTGGGTTAACAATGAGCAGATCTATCTGTGCATCACCCTAGCTGCTTCTTCCAGTGCTTGGAGCAAGAAGTTATTCCTGACGCCCTCTAGAAATCTCCTTGACAGTTTGTGTCCTGCCATCCTGAAAGAAGGTCTCAGGGTGGGTTAATAAGCTTGCTGGTAAAACTTTGTGGTTTAATAGTGAAGACGTCAGTGTTAGGTTAATGCTTGAACTCTATGATCCTAAAGTCCTTTCCAATCTAAATGATTCTATGATTCTTTCAAAGAAACAGTAAATTCAGAGTCCAGTTGGGATCAATAAAGATCAGGTAGCAACTTTATAAAATTAACTGTGTCAGTGACAGTGCCATAATTAAATTTCTACTCAGATAATGATCAGCAGCTCCTGCAGGCCCCATGCTCCCCTCCCTCCCTGCCTCCCTCCTTCCCTCCCTTCCTCTCTCCCTTCTTCCCTCCTTTCTCCATTTCCTCTGTGAAACCTGTCAATGCAGTCACACACTCTTAAGAGACCATTGCATTTCAGGAGTGGCCAAGTTGAGTTCCTACAGCTCAGTCTTTCTATGTGCTGTGGAGACAGTAAGTTACAAAAAGGACATCAATAGGACATGTTTCTCTCAGAAGGCACCATAAACACTTGAAGGAATGATTTTATTCTCTTCAGACTGTCCTTTGGACAACTTTTCTCTTTCTAAATTCCAAGCTTTCAATATAAGAAGCAAAATTCCCAATAAGACAATTTGCATCAATTTTTACTGTATCTTTTTCCTAATATTGCCTGACATATTACAAAGAGCCTTTCTTGGGCTCCAGGCAGAAGAGCCCATGAGCTCCCAACACATCCCAGATCCAATGGGCTTCACAAATTATTCCTATCTACACACCTCCTCCTATCGATCAACTAAACATCATCACAGACATGCTAAAGAAAGACGCATTAAAGTGAAGTTTAATTGTAGCGCACGAAATCCAGGCTCACTGATACTCTGTTGTTCTGCAGCTGCTTTCTTTTACTGCTGATTTCTTTGTATTACATTTGTTTTGGTCTGCACAAGAGACAGAAGTCCCTTCCTACATCAAATTTATTCTGAATAAATCCATAGAAATCTGTGGGGAGATAGTATCTCCCAGTCTGCAATCAGACTTAGGCACAAAGTCAGGATTTATAAATCTGGTGGCAAAATTTATAAGAGCACTTAAAAATGACAGAGTTCAATTAAATGAGATAGGGTGGATTTTCTTTTCCCCTTATTATAGTTTCATGGCCAGGCTACTGTGCTAATTGAGGATTCATCTCCTTATGACCTTCGTCATAATTATTCTTCTTTGTTTATTGTTCAAACTGAGTTTTGTTTCCATCTTTCAGGTAATTTTACAGATTTTGATCTTAATAGCAGCCTGGAGAGCCTTGTTTAATTCTTCTACATGTTAGGACCAAAGAAGAGAACTACTTAAAAAGAAAAACTGGGGAGTACAAAGAAGGTTCAAGGTGGGAGGACTGGGAGGGGTGGAAGCAGCACAACAACAATAATCACCATTAAACACAAACTTCATCAGCACACGGAGTTATTGAGGTCTTATTCCAAGCAGGATTCTCTTACCCCGGTAGTTCTGCCTTTCCTTACTCAGTCTGAAAGTGAGTTTCTAAATGTGTTTTCATGAGGCACTCGGAGATCTAAATTTCCTGTGTAATAACTTTAGGTCACATTGTGCCCAACAGGGATCCTCACATTACGAGTTTGTCTAAAACAAGAAATTATTTATGCCACAGACTCCGCTCTTTCCCCCATTTTCACTGCAAAACTTCACCCAGTTTACAGAGTGTTACAAGACTAAATGCTTATGTCCAAAGACAAAAAATTATGTTGTAATCAGGGAAGAAATAGATTTTCTGGTTTTATTTGATTATGATACAATTAATTGGAAAATCGACTTAAATTTAAGCATTATTTCTCTGAAATTAAATGAAGTTATTTCCTTTGACTGCACAAAGGCACAAATTATCATGTTGGCCATGCACTTAAACCTCTCTGTGGCAGACAGCTATTCTGGGCCAGTACTTAACTATTGTATAGGTATAAAGTAACTTATGTCCTTTCTTCCGTACCATAGCTTCTGCATTTTTATCAGCTGTAGCAGCTGTCATTTTTTGACAGATTTGATATAACATGGAACCAGAGGCACCCATTTAAACAACTTCTCAAAACATTGCTGTGATGTTTTCATATTTGTTCCCTTACACTTATCCTAAGAAAAGCCATAGAACAATTTAAAGAGCACATAGTCCCTCTTTATGAACTGAAAACCAATACAACATTAATATCTTCTATTTATTGAAGAAATTATGAGTTCTGATTTTGAAGTGGGATACAGTTCAAATGTGTCAGCCAAGGTATTGTTCCCTTATAATGGTGGTAGGCAAATTGTCGTGCCCAAATTTGGCCTTGCTAATGTTTTAAAACATTTTTTAAAGTGCTGGCAGACATAAAATACTATTCAGCCAGTAAGGGAAGATCAGAACCTGTTGTACTAAAGATCTGAATAAAGCAGAAGGGCCAAGAGGTCACAGTTAAATTCTCACTGCTTTAAGAGAAATTCATGTGCCTAGACCCTGATGTCTCATCTATTTGTGATGTTTTCAGGTATTTTCCTGCCTCAGCTGGATGTTCCAGCAGGGCATGGGTATCCCAGAGATCCTGTATCACATCTGCCAACCATACAGAGGGTTTTTTGCACGGGTTGTCCTGTCCCGCTGTAAAAGAGGCAGTTGGGGAGGATTCTTTTTGGTAGATTTCTCAGACAAAAATAAAGAACGAACGCAGCAATATTATATCTGAGAACTGTTTATTGATAAAGAAGGGTGAGTGTTCCTACTGAAGGGGGATAGAAAAGAGATCAGAGAGGGAAAAAGAGAGACAGAGGGAGAAACAGAATACAGGGACAGATCGTTACTGCTGTACCCTGGGCACCCTGTTAGTGTCAGCTCGGCAGATGGAGCGTGTGTGCCGCAAGCTGCAACGTGTCTGCGTGGCTCCTATAGCGGGCTGGCGCAATTTCCAAACAGCAGCAGGCTGCGTGTCTCTTCCATCGCAAAGAACAGGTTGCCATGGCTACAGGCGCAGTCCTGGAGTAGCTGCGGGTTGCCAGGGTCAGGGCCCGGTGGCTACAGGCTGGTGCCACGCACCGGCTGGCTCGTGCTGTGGCTCTGGCGGCTGCGGGCTGGCCACCATGGGCCGATACCGAGGGCAACACGGGGCACACGGTGGCAGCGAAGACAGCCATGGCTGGGTGCAGGCAGCGTCCGCTCCGTCGGGGAAACGGCAGAGCACTGGGCTGTCGCAGCGACGAGCTGCCTCAGGGAAGCAGCGAAGAAGAGCAGGACAGGTGCGGAGAGGGAAGCAGGACCGCAGCGAGGGAAGGGCGGGGGGGGGCCTCACCCTACAGGCGAGCCCCGCTCTCTCCAAGAAACTCAAAGAAAATGGCGCCCGTTGTGTTGCAATTAACTGCTTTTATGTGCTAATGCTCCTCTCATAGCCCTATCTCCCGGGCATTTTTTCCTGGGCATTCGGGGCTCTGCTCTGTTGGCAAGTGGGGGGTTGCTTGCAGCCCGATCATGGAAGCTCTCTCCCCCCTGGTCAGCTGCCAGGCACTGTCTCCAAGGGGACAGGGTTGCCAGCAGGTGTACAACCCCTATAGGAATTCTTCACTTCATGTATAACATATGTTGAGGTATAACTAAAAAGCAGATTGGTCCCTCTCACAGGTATAGGTGTCTACTGCAGTTGAGTACCTGAATCACTTCTATTTTATCTCTTTCACTGCCCGAAAACTGTAAGCTTGTAAAAACATTCCTTGTGGCAGTACAACTCCTGATACTGCATCGTCCATCACAGTCCATTGGCACTAGGATACTCAATATATTGTCTTAGAAAAATGTGAGATTTCCTCCTCTTGCCCTTGTATAATGCAACATACCAAAAAGGCAGCAGATCTCAGCAGGTGGAAGTGAGACTGCCCTTTAGCTTGCGTGTATTTGTTCCTCAAATTTATGTATCTAATGGACAAGACTAGACAGATCTGATTGCAAAGTGCTTCAGAACAAGGCATAATTTAAAGAATCAGACTGCAACTTCCATGGCCACGGTCCAACTCTATCCCAACCCCCAAAACAGCGAATCCAGGCATCTGGACTAGACAGCAGCTGTGGCATGTTCCCCCAGGCATCTGGAAAAGGGATCCATGACTCCAAGGCAGACTGCAGAGTTCCTCTGCAAGTTACCTACATGCCACTGCTTATAACATTCAAAGTTAATTTCCTGCCCAAAATTAACCCTGACTCCTGTGTTCAGAAGAAATAAGAAGAAAGAAAGATTCGAATTTAGAAAACAGAATTATTCTTTCTGACTATTGGGGTTTCAGGAGACTCTGGCAGAAATTACCAGCAAAGACACTTGCTTTGAATTACAAAGAGCATCAGTGAAATAGATTTGTTAAGCTTTCAAAATTGCTTTCATTCCATCTACACCAAAGAAATCACACAGTGCTCAACACTTCTAATTTTCAATCACAGCTAGCCAACTTCGATCCCATAGTCTCTTATTAATTTTTCCTTCTCACCATCCCAAGCAGATATATTAGTTCTCCATTTTTAAAGTGTCTTCATCCTGCATGATCTAGATTCCAACGGCCAAACTGAGAACTTCTATTACAAGTATCACTTGGATGAAGGTCCTCATACTGCTTCTATTAACAGAGAACAGTTGATCATTTATTAGTGATGTGTTTTCAGCTTGAGACCCCACTGCTGTTTTTCATCTCAGAGGAAATTCAACCTCTTAGACATTTTTACTCGTCTTTTATTTTGGCCTCTTAGACATTTCACATTGCCCGGAGTCCATTATAACACAAATAAACACAGATGCAAATGTTATTCCACAGTTGCATCCTGAAAGAGTTCCCCACAGCATTTTTCTTTAGATGGAGCTATTTATGATCAATCCACAGACACACTTTCAAAGAGAGTGAAGGGAAAGAGGGACCAAATATTCTTTTTACAGAATAAGGGTATATTCAGAAATAGCTATTGTAGTAATTAATATTCACTTATCTTGTAGGTGTAGATGTAATACACATGAAAATCAGGGTTAATAGTCAGGGTTTGTATCAAATTATCATTAATGCTGTACCTTCATGGTCTATTTCTTATATGACTGTGGTTGTAGGCCTGGTTTTCCCTATGGAGAGCACAAAATTGTTTGCAGTTAAAAAGCACTATTATTATACTTTACAAGATGGCAAACAAAGAAAGGCCAGCATTTTCAAGCAAGCCTTGAATGTTGAACCCATGAATGTTCATATTCACAGCTTTTAGCTCCTCAGGCTACTACTTCTGGTTTTATGACCATTGTGCATCTCCAAAAAACATATAATTATCTGTCAACATTTAAGTTTAGATGACTAAGCTTCAGCATGTCACGTAAGGTAAAATTCATTATATTCAACTATATATTGTATCATAGGCTCCGTTAAACAGATAACAGAGAAAAGGGCCTTTCTAGGGCCATGGCCATTTGATCTTTTTCACATATCTACCTTTAGAATGAAATCAGTTGTGCCCTAGACATTCATCCTTTTTTTTCACTGCTTGCAAATGTAGTCTAGCAGTTTATTCACATGGAGACACACAACAGAGGGTCTACATTTGAGCAAATGAATCCCAGCCAAAGTGGCAAACTCCCACTGCCCCATGGAAGGTTTGGTGAAGGTCCCTGAGCTGGCCGTGACCAAGGTACGTAGAGAGCCATAGAGCAAAATTATTAAATCTTGGGACCCAGGAGTGGCTGAGTGCTGCACTCGAACAGTAAATTCTGCTTTCCAGACAGCTCTGCTAAGCCACCTTCAGAAGGAATGCTCCTCCAGATGAAAAAATGTCATCTTATTCCCATTTGTTGAATATAAACAATCCAATACCATTTAGCCTCAAGCGAGGCCCACTAATGCACTACTTATAGTGACTAATTGCTGCCAGAATCCTTCCAGGCATACAGTCAAGATTCAAGTATATTTTACATGTCTAGGAAAAAAAGGTTATTATTAACAGTGGTGAAAAAATATTCAACAATAAAAAGTAGATAAATGCTCATTGAAATGTGGAATTGGATTTTAAAAACCTGGTACAAAGCTTGTACTTCAGTATCTCTGGGTAGTTAAGGGTAAACAATTTTTTCATTTTTTAAGAATCTTGACAGCTTGTTAGCTTCATAGCTATAGATCATTATACTTCATTTCTAAAATAGAGGTCTGCAGTCCTACATATCACTTTATGAAAACACAGGTTAGTTTACAAGACCTCACATTTAAAAGTTTCCATAAAGAATTTTAAAAATCCTACCAAAAGTACAACTCCAAACTTTCCTGCTATGAAGGTCCCTATAAATAAGTATTGAAAAGTAACAAATCACCCTCTAACAATGTAATTAAAGTCTTTCAAATGAAAAAAGGCTACTTAACCTTTTGAGAAAGGAACTGCTGTTATGTTTGGTTGTGATGTCAAAGGAAAACATTTTGCAATTGGTGAATTCAACAGAAAATGTTTTGCTGATCTTCTCTCTCTGGCATTTATGAGATTCATTTCTATCTCCTTTAGGCACTTATGGGTGTAGGAACCCAAGAAAGACTTACTGGAGGATCATTATTGAAGATCTTTATTTTTCTTTTTTTAAAAAGTACCTGACATTTGAGGTTAAAATTTTTAATAACAGGTGAGCAAAAAACAGTTCTCTGCACTTGTGTCCTCTACTTAAGACTGTATCCATTTTCCAGGAATGTATTTTGGATGTGACATCATGTGAAATCAGACTGCATGTACTTTGGGAGTGTCTCCAAACTGTAACAAATTCATTGGAAGTTAAAAATCCCTTTGGAAGTTCATGGCTCTTGCAGTTACGTCAAGACTTTCCTCAGAAAATTAACTTCATGTCAGTAGTTTCCAGAACAAGTCTTGATTGCTCTGCAAACAGCACTACATCTATAGCAACTCTCAGTCCTGTAAACTTATCCTTGGGCATCAGAACTCAAACACACAACTCATGTATTTTGTTCCCAGAACACCACCAAAAAGAAAAGGATTGAACGTGCTGCTTGTGTCCTGAGGAAGGACACAGTCGTCCTCATCAAGGTCTGACATCATACGACATATAATGCCTGATCCTTCAGATATCCACTAGGATTGACTACTCCTATGTGTAAGGATTAGATTTCAAGAAGTAATGAGAAATGGGGGAGAATAATGGGATGAATTTGAGACCAGGAAAATACATTAAATTTCCTGCCCATAGCCCACATGCTCAGGTGGGGCTGGCTGACTTCTTTGCTTTGCTTAGTTCATTCTGCTCTCACGGGGGAGCTGGGGGTGACCACACTTACAGACTTGCATGGTCCCTTCTGGAAGCTTCACTCCTTCAGCTATTAAATACCATTACTAAGTATAACATTTGTTCTGGAAAAAATCCTCACCTGGCAGGAGCAGTAATTTTACTTCTTTATAGATGTCATGGCCTTATAATTATCAGAGCTTTAGCAAACTAACTCCTGCCCTAAAACACAAGGCAACCAACATGTCAGTGCTCAGCAAAACACTGTGGGTTAGGAACAATGTAAACAAATAAATGCATAGTCCTATAACAGCTTTATTTCATCTACTTTAGAATTAATCAGATATTACTCATTTGTTTTGCTTCTGTGAGCATCACAAGGGGAGAAATTTAAAGAATAGCTTCTGTAGAAAATCAGGGTCATTTAAAACCTGAAAATTCCTTTAAACCAGAAATTTCATTTTCTTGCAGCTGTTTTACACCTGGGATTTTCTTTCTTACATGAACAATACATGATAGAATATTTTTCTTAAAAGTAAGTAAATCAATTACTCTTATCTATATTTATATGCTCTTCTCCATTTCTTTGAAATATGGATGATCAGCCTAGGATGTAGTTCAATATGTGCAACCTATGGACCATATTTTATAATAGAACCCATTCAAGTCCAGAAAACTTAAAAAAAAAAGGCAAATATTTATCTCTTGTTGCGGTTTGTTGTTATTGCATTAGTATAGCACGCCGCAACCTTCCCGGAGAGCACAGTGGGGCTGCGGCAGGGAGAGCGGCCAGCCGCTTCCCGCAGCCTTTAGGCGGCCCCACGTCCTCGCTCCGGCGAGCTGTCAGCTCTGCAACACAGCGGTGGTAAAGGAGGCAGAGAAGAGGCTTCCACATGGGGGACACAGGAGCTTTAATCTCACACGGTGCCACACCGGTTCCCCATGCAGAGAGGAAATCACGTGGCCGCAGCTTACTTTTCTATGGGGACGAGGGGGGGCGGAGAGAATGGTCTCCGGGCATGGGGGCAGTACATGGGCGGAGTTGGGATACCGGAACCAATAGGAGAAACCCGAGGGAGTGGCCAGGACTAGGGGTGGGGAAGGTAGGACAATATGGGGAGAACAGACATTTAGTAAGGAAAGTGGGGAAGTATATCACAATCTCTGTTCTTTCTATCTTAATTTCCTGAACTTACCTCTGTCTATAAAAAGTGAGCAGCTAGAAAATGCAGCAGGTGACAACTGGAATTTTTTTATAATAGGAAATATGCCACAGCAAGTAAAGCATTAAGCACTTTCTGGATTTTTTTTTTTCTCTAGGTAATTCCCTTGCTCTGGAGTACATAAAGAATTTCGATTTTATTAAGAAGAGCAATTAATTTTGCTGTTTGGATCACTGATGACATAATATCAAATTTGATGGTTTTGTTATTATTTATGTATCTTTTATTGCCCATCAATATCTTCAAGCATAGTTCAAATAACTGAATATTTCATTTTCATAGAGAGGAACAAAGTGGTTGCCTAATCAGGACTACATAGATACAAACATCTGAGTGAAAAATTTCCAAACTTCCAAAACAGGGTTAGTTTAGTTGAAGGATGATCAGACTTTTGACATACTTCTCCTTTTACCAATGTGTCCTAAATAAGGCACATATCAAGACTGCCACCTGGTCGACACATTTTTGAGTTGGGCATGATACCTGCATGCAGAGAAAGCTCCGACTCACTGAGTGACAGCAGATAGTGCAGCCACTCATCCTTAAAGAAAACACACTTTCAGTTAATACCTGCAAGTGCTCTGTTAACAGGAATTTCCAAAATCTGGATTATAATGACTTTGACATTCTTTATTGATCTGTTTTATTTCTTTATTGGAACATGGCTAGAGGAAGCTGGTATGTTTTATATAATGCCCTCCCCCTAAGCTTGGCAAAATCTCAGGCACAGCTGAAAGTCTGGATGTCATGTTGAAAGAGAGATTGAAAGGGCTTTTGAAAAATCATTCTCTGGCTAAAGGTCACTGAATACTGTTTAAATTAGATAAAGGTACTGGGAATTAAGATTATTCACCTTTGGCTGTTTTCCTGCTTCACAGAATGTGAGGACAATTAATAATGCCAAGAGCTTACAGTATTTATTGATGCCAAGTGCTTAGCAGAAATACCCTTTTTATTTCCAAGACACCACAACAGAGACTGAACAGGTTTGCTGTTCTGCCTGCACAGGATATCATCTTGTTCCTTCATGGTTTTTGAAAGCACTACATTCACAACTTCTTTCCTGAAGAAGACAAACACAATATAAATTCCTCCTGCTTAATTATCTTGGAATCATAGAATAGTTTGGATTAGAAGGCAGTTTTAAAGGTCACATAGTCCAACTTCTCTGCAATGAGCTGGGACACCTTTTACTAGACCAGGTTGCTCAATGCCCCATCCAACCCGGCCTTGAACACTTCCAGGGATGGGTCATCCACAACTTCCCTGGGCAACCTGTGCCAGTGTTTTACAACCCCCATCATAAAAATGCTTTCCCAATATCTAATCGAAACCTGCCTTCTTTCAGTTTGAAGCCCAAAGTTGGTTGGCTCCGTGCACACTGCCTGGGTCTCACACTTATGTGTGCGCTTGTCGGAGAAAGGGAGGCAGGAGCTGCAGAATTAAATGTTATTGTAGTGCTTCCCTGAGGCACACACTCAGAAAGAGCTCAATATGAGAAAAAAGATGGAGCACAAGAAATAATAAAGCTTCAAAGGTGATAATGAAAGCATTTGGTCGACAAATTCACTTATAGCCCCATAGTAACAGTTCTTATGGAGCAAGCTGAAAGAATATAAAACTGAATGTATGAAAACGGAAGTTGGGGAAGACTGGCTAGGAGAAAAAGGGTCAGAATAGCCAGGCACTTCAGGACTTTGGAATAGCAATGCCTTCCCTTTTCCCCACTCTCCTCCCAAGGTAGGTCATTGCCATGGATTTTAATCACTTGGTATGGTGTAATTAGACACATTGGGACACGCTGTGTATCAAAGGTTATGTGGAAAAGAGTCTTGTAGTAGTCTGCTAGGAGTCTAGTCCACATCTGTCCATGGCTGTGTGCCTTTTCCATCCCAGACTCCATGCAAGCCCACAGGAGACACCAGATGTTTTCTATCTTCATCGAGTAATCTGAAACTGAACAAGAGAGAGACAATTTAATTGGAAGGATGTGGGTAAGGAATGCACTGGAAAAAGTAAGAAGACACCCAACACCACACCTGACTAGTTCAGTGTCTAGCACTAGATAGATCGAACATCTGATGAGCTTTATTCATAACTTTTGTACTAAATAAAAAGCCAAAACTCTAAAATAAAATTTGGTACAAACCAATGCCAACTCCTACATTAAATGGATATTTTCCTGAGCTACACATATCAACCTCATCAAATCTTTCTTACACTAGAAGCCAAGTGATTCATTAAATTTGGGATAAAAAATAACCTCATTAATAGTTTTAATTAACTGACAACAAACAATCCCTTACTCATATAGGGGGTCTGCAAAAGAAAGAGAGTGAGCAAATGAAATGAGAAATGGAACATTTATTTCAGAGAACTAGCACAGATTTTTCCTATTGTGCAAGTGTACTTAGTATACAACTGATCTGAATCTAGTCCTGCACTTCTGCTTGTCTCATTCTGAGCAGACTAGAAATGAGTGAAGGTACACATCAGGTATACCTCTGCTAAGGTATGTATCTGATTTGGCATCTTAAAAGAATAATAATCGTTAACTCTTAAAATACCAGGATATGAACTAGCTGTAAGGAAAGCACGGGGCTTTTGACAGAATAAAGTTTTAGAGTATAGGATGTGCTTCACTGGGACAATTACTATTTTCCACACTCCCTTCTTGCCTCCACATTCTGGCCATCTGTATCTTTATGTGCAGACTGTGCTCAGACTGACTGAGAGCTGAGAGAAGATCCTCTCCAGATTTTAAACTCTGGCAGGGGCTGAGCACCAGGAGTATTTCTTCTGTGTTTCTCACTAATGAATACATATAAAGAAGAGGCAATGACTGGAAAACAATTTTAAAAATATGAAGAGAAGCAAGAAGAAAAATTTCAGTTTCTGATGAAACCTTTCACAACACGGCTTGTGCCATTTACCTATATCTTCTCTATTTCTGATGTTCTTCCTCGTTATTCCTGTTTGCTGAGCATGTACTTCCATAACATCCTACAGCAAGATTCTTTCAGCTCCACTTCCAATACAAGTAGCTTCTTCAGCATAAAAGAAAAGAACAAGTGTCTGTCTTTTCTTTTTAATGGATTTCACACCAGGAGGAAAGGCAGTACTATTTAGCAATGCTATTTTTGTCATCATAAGTAGAAACAGAAGAGGTTTGAGCTACATCTGTATTACCAGGCTTGGCAGGAGTGTGTACCCTCTCCCAGTTCTGCATCTGCATGCATCCTAAGCAATCTTTTGCTCCTGAAATCCCATTTCTATATATAAAACACCTGCATACACCATAGTTGAACCCAGTATGTACTCTAGATGTAGTTTAGGTAAAATCCTGAAGTATGCCAACAGATAAATTTCATCAGGCAAATCGATTTCTGTCTTACTTGAATTTGGGAAGTTGATCAAGAAAAATACAAGCATAATTAACAAATGTCAGCAACTTCTTTACCAATGAAGACCTTGGCTTGTGACTCAAATTTCTCAGAGGCTGGCAAGACTTTTCAGATGATCAGGAATCCTCAGCCTGTAATCTGCAAGACATCATTAAATCATTCATTTACCATTTTTAATAAAACAACATAGAGACTCCTACAGATAAAAGCAAGCCACCAAACAAACCCAAATTACAGCTAAATTTTTTAAGTTAACTGTTTTGTTTACACTGTCCAGGACTGACTACAGATTTTTGCCCCCGACAGCTCATCCTTAGATTGAGAACCACTGGGATACCCTAAAACTGGGTGACCAGGCCAACCTTGTACCATTTGGATGGTTCACTGGTGCCTGCAGCTGAATGAGCACTGTCTTTAAGATATGAACAGGGAAAAGATTTCCTGAAGCACATTGGAAAACTGCAGTACCAACCCAGTAAGGTGAGGAAGATGTCAAAAACTGAAAAAGCAGGAAGGAAATGAGTTTCAAACTGCATGTGCTGAGGGCTGGAGAAAGCGTTGCACACTTCAGGTTCATCTGGTAGGAAGAGCTCACTTTTGCAGTAAGCAAATATGGCCTGTGGTCATACGTCAAACAAAGCTAAAACCTTTGATCCTGTAAACCTCAATCTCACTGAGAACAATGAGCAGCAACTCTCAGTCCAGGAAGGACATTTTAATGAAGGGCAACCTGTGACCACAGGACTACAGCAGACACGAAGCAGCAGAGGAAAATTAGACAGCTGAAGCTGCTGCCACTCCCTGCCTTCTTCCCCCACCTGTTTAACAGATGTTGCTGCCCCCAAGGCAGGGATGTCTGATCCACTCGAATTAACTCCTAACTCATCCTACTTTAGCATATTAAGTATATTTGACATCAAAGTTAGTTGGCAAAGTCGGGATGGAGCAGATACAGGCAATAACAGCTCTAGCAGTGTGATGCTAATTCACCTCTGCATTCCTTACAAAGCCTGAGCTGACAGCTGAAAGAGAAAGATGGCAGTGGTTCACCCTGGAAGCAAGCCCCAGCAGAGGGGGGTGGTTTGGCTCTGTCTACCTACCTGCAAATTTCCTCCAGGCTTCAAATAGGTCAGCGATTTGGGGGAGAATTCACAAGCGCAGGGAGATTTAAGCTCCACAAAGATGCTGAGTCCTTCCTTTAAGCACAGACTCAGCCCTAAACATGTGTCTTTTTATGCCATAATTCAGTGTTTTGGTGGGTTTCTAAGGCTAATCAAAAATAATAAATGTAATGCTTACTAATCAATATCCACACAAAGGATCCAATAAGCCCAAAGGTCCAATAAGCATCTTTGAGATAAGTTATTTTTGCCTAATATTTCAACTATAAATTCACAGATTATTTAAATTATTATGAGGCTATTTAAAATAACTGCTTCAGTAGGGGGGGTTTGTTTTTCAATTTACCTTCGTGAGTATGTACATGAGGTCTTCCTTATGCATGCAAGAGCTTGGGCAAATTTTGCATGATAATATGCAAAATTTCCTCTGCCTGTACTGACTCCTCCTTCAGCACAGACCCTTCTTTTAGTCTTTCCTTTCTAATCATTGCCCTTGGGACTATATTTTTATAAGTACCTCCTGTCAGAAGCCAGCCTGGACAGTTAGAGACATGTTACTGCCAGAAAACTATTCAGTAATACAATGTAATTAAAGTGGCATTCAGGGTGCTTTATACTTAAATCTAATTGACAAACTAAAAACACAAAAGTTAGGGGATGTGGATCTAACAGTGGGAGTTAAGATTATGAAGAGTTAAACTTTAGCTAGGAGTTAGAAGCAATATAAATCCTAAATAGATCTAAAATCAGTGTGAAAATATACCAAATGAAAAATAATGTATAGAAAACAGCTAAAGAAGCTGTGCTTCATCTTTGGAAAAGTTTTCCAGTATAAGTTCTTCAGCTTTTTCTCTGAGGCCCTGTGTTGGGTTTGCATGGCCAGGTTTTGGAAGCAGGGGGGCTAGAGGGGTGGCTTTCTGTGAGAAGCTGCCAGGGGCTTTCCCCATGTCTGACAGAGCCAGTGCCAGCTGGGTTCAGGATGAACCCACTACTGGACAAGGCAAAGCCCATCAGAGATGGTGGTAGTGCCTCTGGGATAACATATGTAAGAAGGGGGTAAAAAAATTATTGCACAGAGAAGAGAGGAGTAAGAATATGTGAGAGGAACAGCTCTGCACCAAGGTCAGTGAAGAAGGAGGGGCAGGAGGTTCTCCAGGCTCCAGAGCTGAGATTCCCCCCTGTGGTGCAGCCCATGGTGAAGCAGCTGTGCCCCTGCAGCCCACAGAGGTCCATGGGGATGCAGCGATCCACCTGCAGCTTGTGGAGGAGACCAGGCTGAAGCAGGTGGATGACCAAAGAACACTGTGACCCCATGGGAAGCCCATGCAGGAGTAGGTTTTTGGCAGGGACCTGTGGGCCCATGGAGAGAGGAGCCCACATTAGAGCACGTTTCCTGGTGGGACTTGTGATTCAGTGGGGGACCCACGCTGAGCAGCCTGTTCCTGAAGGACTTCACCCCATGGAAGAGTGACCCACATTGGAGCAGTTAGTGAAGAAGTATAGCCCATGGGAAGAACTCACTTTGGAGAAGTTCATGGAGAACGCTCCCATGGGAGGGACCCAGGGCAAGGACTCCTCTCCCTGAGCAGCAGCAGGAAGAACGTGTGATGAACAGACCATAACCTCCATTCCCTGTCTCCCTGCCCAGCTTGTAGGGGAGAAGGTAGAGCATGGGAAGAAAGGAAGGTTGGGGGGAAGATGTTTTTAAGATTTATTTTATTTCTCATTATCCTGTTCTGGTTTGATTGGTAATAAACGCAGCTAATTTCCCCAAGTCAAGTCTGTTTTGCCTGTCACAGTAATCAGTGATTGATTTCTCCTTGTCCTTATCTCAACTCATGAACCTTTTGTTATATTTTCTCTCCTCTGTCAAGTTGTGGAGGGGACCTGGTATCCACCCAAGGTCAACCCACTACAGTCCTTTGACACTGGTAGCTCTTGGGAAACCACACTGAGTTAGACTGACCACTGCCTTGTGAAACATTTCAACACCTGAAACAGGTTGATGTGGAACAAATAACTTCTTCACTTCCATCCTGCCTGAAAACTCCCTGTGCTTTTAAATAGGTGGGCTGGAGCCAGAATTTCTACTCCCAGGCCCAAGGAGGTGGTAAGAGTTCTGGTCTTGGTGGCTATAAAAAAACTCAGGATCCACTTCTGTCTCAGTATAAATCCAACTGAAAAAATAGTTTTGTAGCTCTCCCAGGCACTGTACCCCTGCTGAGCTCTAAAAGGAATATTCTGAAGGCAAGATGCTGTTCTTCACTCATATCTAGCTGAAAAACAGCCAAAAAAGTAACCCTAGAAAAGACAGCCATCCCCCCAAAAAAGTAAATTGTAAATTTACTTTTAAATCGTTTTAGTGGGGAAAAACCAAACACCATTAGGATATGGAAATACGTGGAACTGATACACAGACAACAAAAACTTGAGCACATTGAACTCAAATTCTGATCCTTAAAGAGCTCCTGTTCTGTTTGTATGTGGGCCCAATATTAAGGACAAAATTATTTATAACATATAATAAAAGCACAACTTTAGGTCCTTCTAAAAACTTAGTGATATTGAACTTAGGTTCTCTATACAAGACAAAATCTGTTGCTTTCCTACAACTTTATTCTTTTCCTTCTCTATCAGATCTACTATCAAATAACTCAGTTCCTCTTTTTATTCTCACTTTTCAAACATCCTCAGCATTTCAGCTACACCAAGATCATCATTTCATTAGAAAGATGAATGGACCTCAGAAGTCTGAGAGCACATACTGGAGTCAACAAGAAACACTGTCTTCCTTCAGACTGGCTAAATATTAAGCTCCAGATATTTATTGCCACTTCTAGTGATCACATGCCAGAGCTTTCAATAAGTCATTATAAACACGTGTTTACTGGAAAGTAGCAACAGTAAATGAGTGAAAATGTCCAAAGAGAACATTTAATATTCGTAACCTTTCTCCTATCTAGGGTTTGCTAGAAGAGCAAAACAAGTATTTCTTTCTGTTTTTCCATCTAAGAAAAAGACTCAAAAGACTTCAAACAAAGCTCAGGGGAAGCATTAGGAAAGGAACACCATCCAGCAGAGCTACGATAATCCTGCAATTATTATTCTGATCTGGAATTCCCAGCAGGTTGACAGCTACCTTTCAAGAAACACTGTTCAATCAGGTAGTCATCCACTTCCTATAGAAAAAAAAAAAGCAAACCTCAACAAGCTATGCTTAGATGCAATGGCAAGAAATCTAAGCAAGAAAATTTCTAGCTGTCATCCCCAAACATTTCTCCAGAGAAAGCTTTCGTGTTTACATTTCTCTGATCCCTTCTTGGATCAAGCAAGGGTTTTGTGCTGGTCACGGGCTCCTGCTCCCACTTTGTTTCTCCTATATCATGGACTTGTTTGAAATTCTGATGCAAACCACAGCACTATGCCGAAGCTCAACATTTCAGGAATCTGCCTTTAGCCATAATTATATGCTCACCTTTGCGCTCTCCATTTTCAAGGGCGGCAGCTGCTATAAATTACCACTGGTAGAAAAAAAAAAACAAGTCACAAAACAACAGCATCGTTCTTGAAGAGGCACCAAACAAGATGCAAGTTTGCACACTGACATTTTCTTCCTATATAACCCAGACCAGGAGGTAAAAACAATGGCTGCCTAACAAGATAGGATACGGGGAAAAGGTTTCAGTGAATAATGCAAGAGAAGAGCACTGTGTGGACAAGTAATGTAGGAAAAACACACCAAGATGACCAGTAGGATACAGAGGTCATGCAAGAAATGACCAGATACTAGTCAAAGAAATTATTTTCTGAAAAGAATGTGATTTTGTTAGCTAAACATCCTTTTGAGTGGTCAGTAACTTCTGCTCCCTATGTATTTCCTTCAGAGGTAGAAAGTACAGATCTACTGATGTTCTTACTTTGTTATTAATGTAAGTCAGGGCTTTGATGATCTTTCCAGGTGACTTTCCTGAAGGGCCCTCAGCTTGTGCAATCAAAACAGACAACTTGAGAAAAAGGAAAAGCGAAAAGAAAGGGGAGCATCTGATCTGTATTGCTAAGGCAGATCTGGAGTAGAGGATTCCCTGTCTGTGGCACCAGCACAGGCAGTGGCGGGTCAGCATATGGTGCCACCCATCTCATGCAGTATTCTGAAGCAGTTTTTCCAGCCTAATTCAATCTTTGGTCTAACAGAGAGATACTAATACTACCAAAAATATTCATGAAGGACTTCTGAAGGAAGCTCATGTCCACTGACAAAGTCAACTTCAGTGGTAGCTGAGAAAAGATTACATCCCACCATTTCCAGACCTACAAAGAACTGAGTCCTGTACAAAATAAATACCATTTCATTCTCATAAGAAATATTGGCAGGTAACAACTTTGTGTCTAGTTTGGCTATCAGCTGCACATCTCGGTTTCCTTTCTTTGAACACTGTCATGGAAGCCTTGGTAGTGGAAATCCAAAGCTCCTAAAGCACACAGTACAGGCTAAAAGAAATGTATTCTCCAGACACAACTGCACTTCAAATCCACTGTGGCAGAGGTGGAAGTTTACCATTTGAATGGTGTGGATTTCTGATTTCTAAAACTAATTCCATCAGCAGTATTCTGACCAAGAAAATGCCTTCCTACAAAACACACAAATTTAAGGCTCTAGGAATGCCAGGTATTAGTGAATTGCAAACCTGTTCCATTTTCTTAAAGCTAACTATTCTGTGACCCTTCTCTTACAGTACTGTAAATCAGGAATAACTTCAGTGAATTCCCATGAGTTATAGCCATCTAAGATAGAGAGAGTGTGAAGGTAATCATTATTGCTAAACAACCCCATCTCCCACCCTGGCAAAATATAAAGCAATTTCAGAGTGTCTTTTGCCTGCTTAACAAAATTATACTTCCAAAGAAGCTTTCAATCACTGTCTTCAAGTACAAAAACAATTGGTTATTTCAGAAGTGCCTTTGGTGAGGTAGGCAGGAAAAGCAGCCTCAGCAGTTCCCTGAGCTCTATAGCACTGAGGGAGATAACAAAAGTTTCCATTTCCTAATATTCTTTCTAATTCTGACCCCAGTCTTGTGATTTCAGTTGATCTCCATTGCAGGCTCCTGAAATAAAGACTTTATGGGACTTTAAGTGGGGCTTACTAAAAATACTACTAAAAATAGCAGAGTGTTACCTACTTCATCGAGAGCTATCACAAAGATGTATTAGGTCAGAAGCCTATCCTGCTGTAATTGATGATGAATTGTTGATAACTGAAGAACAAAGCAAGTTTCTTCCTTGCAAATGTGTCTGAGGTGTAAGCATGAAAGCTGAAGAGTGAAACAGAAAACAGTTCTTTAAAAAATTAAACATATTAGAAGCAACTGTACTTACTTTAAGGATATAACCACTTCAAGTGATGAAAAATTAATATGAATGTGACAACATGCACAAATCAATTGTGTTGCTTTGTCTGCAAGATCCCATAGTGAACATGCAGAAGAGGCTTTCCTGCATTTTGTATTACTTCTTTCTTTAAAATGTCAAACATTTTCCTCAAAAGCACAAGGACTATAGAATAGAGACAGATGAGATGCTCATACTCAAACTGATTCATTTCTAGCAGTATTAAGCCATATCCCAAAACCTTTGGAACACAGACTTAAATCCACTGTATGTTACGGCACTAACCCAAAATTTTCTGGACTAAGCATTCTCAACCAGGGATGTTCCTACTGCACTCCCTTTTCTGACAGTGCAATATCTGAGGAGAAAAGATGAAGGAAGAGGTGGTGCCAGCCAAGGAGCCAATGGACATTAATCCATCACCCTTCAAGAACAAGAACAGTTTTGCATAAAGCTGAGTTTCTTTCAAACCATCTGGATATTTAATCTCTGTATCAGAGCCATACCAATGAGAACAAAACAGGGTACAAAGACAATGAGTTTTGCTAGACTTGGCGTGTACGAGCTCCACCTACCTCGGGGTTACAAATCCAAAGCAAGGAGGAAGCCAAGCTGTGGGCAAGTAAAAGTGGTTTTCCTGTGACCTAAAGATTCCCTGAAAAGCACATAGAGAAATAGGCAATAGAGCACTCAAGGCTCTACAAACATAGCAATTTAATTTTGGACTGGCATGCATTTTTGATCACTTATTTAATGAACAAGTGAATTCAGGCTGGTGTTAAAGCACACTATTTGTGTCTTGAATGCTCTGTTACACTGTCAGATTTTATTCACACCATTTGAGAAAACTGACAGAAATCAAAGTTTATCTGAGCACAAACAAGGAAATGATACAGTGCCAATTTGTGCAGTGATTCTATTGGGGCAGTTGTCCATTTTCTCTTCTCACACAAGCTGATACCCTTTAAAAGGCAAAAAAAAGAGATGCAGAGAGGACAAGCCAGTGAATGAATATTGATGTACCTACCTTTAAAGCACCTAACCCAGACAAAGAGGGTGACAGGGTACAAAGGAGGCCTGCCCTCCTTCACAAGCCCATATCTGTGCAAGTCAGTGTGAGCAGCTGTTCCATGCTGGGGACCAGGGACTAGTGAGGGTAGCTGGGGAAGGGTATATCAGCAGCCCTGAGGGCTCTTTGCAAAGGATATTGAGGCCAAGAGTGGCCTCATCTACCACTTCACCACACATCTGTGAGTATTAAGCCTACCTCTGGACTACGATGAAACACACCATAGAATCCTAGAATGGTTCAAGTTGGAAGAGGACCTTGAAGAGTATCCCTTTCCAACCCCCCTGTCATGGACAGGGACACCTTCAATTAGACCATCTTGCTCAGAGCCTCATCCTACCTGACCTTAAACATCCAGATCCTGTCTCTCCCAGTCCACTTTTCCCCCCTCATGCATACCTGCCCAAGTTTTACACACTGGTATAAAAGAATCAGAAGAGGCCATGGTTGTGCTCAAAAGTGTTTTACACAATAGTCACCCTGAATCAGACTGGACTCGTGCAAACCTCACATCTTGAATTTTCTTTGAAAAGGAAATAGAAACTTCACATAAGTGAACAGTTAAAGAGGAACACCAGATTATTGTTTGTATGACACCTTCTTTTGTTAAGGTGACCTCCAAATGGAAGGTGGACTCATAACTGGGTGATCAGAAGAGCACACTGCTGAGCACCAAATTATTCAGAATCTAAATGCATCTATTTAATATCTGGAAGATTATCTCAATTCATAACACACAAACAGTGGGAGGATCAGAGTAATTGTCTCACAAACACAGGAGCTTTCTGTTCCTGTAATCCACTAACCAGGAAAAGCATCTGACCTACACAGCAAACACAGAAGATTAAATTGTTAGCTGTCACAGGCAAGATAAAAGGGAGAAGTCATTTCTGTGCCTCCACTTGCACAGGTTAAGTTCAGCTCCAGAACACAGACAGTCTTGTCAATTTCTGGCTTTTAAATTCATTAACCAGCCTTTACCCCTCCTGAACAATCCCTTTCCTCAAATGCTGTTTAAAAACAATTTTTTCTTCTGATAGATCCTTTTTTATTGTGTTGCCTAGGCACTAGGGAGGAATTAAGCTCATATTTTCAGGCTTTCTCATGCAAAAGAAATGAGCCAAGAGATCTGAAACACATTCTTCTCTTTTTCTAACTAAAAATTAGGGTCTTCCCTCCAGAAGTCAGGGCTTCCAGAAAACTGCAAAAGTTTCTGACGAAATGTTGGCACTAGTTAATAGCTCATAAAATTCTCTGACATGGTGGAGAGAAACCAGTGGTGAAGCTACTTTTGACATAAGATGTCATTATGAATGACACTTACAATAAGCTTTATTAGCTTACATGTTTTTAAAGTTCTTATATTAATCCATGTTTAAAATACAAGAAACTGGTTATTCTGTATGACAAAGAAAAATGTGGAGAACTGAAGAGAATTGCATCCTTAAGGGAGTTTGGCATTAGCCAGTCAGAAACAGCCACAACAAATTTTAATACCATTCAAAACCTCTAAATACCTCTAAATTCAAGCATGAACTATTGGGCTCATTGCAGGCAGAAAGAGTAAGTCTCTGCGCCCTCAAATATTGGGTTTATAAATATAAAAATATTAATATGCATCATTTAGATTAGCTCAGGAAATTTCACTGCTGAGACAGTTTTCTCCAGAGTTTTCTGATTTACCCTTTCTTTAATTTAAAAAAAAAAAAGGTAATTCTATAGCTCACAAATTAACAGGCAAGGAAGCTTTGATTATCCTTAATTGAAGCTAAAAAGTACAGAGCAACCCTGTTCATCTGCACTCACTAGAAAATTTCAGCCATCCTGACCCAGTTCCATTTTGTGGCTATAGTTCCTATCTGTAGGGTACCCTGAACTTCTGAACTTCTCAGAACCTGTACTTTGTAGCTGAGAAAACCCAAAATAATGAAACAAATCTGGCCAACAGAAACACATAAAAATTGAACTTGTAGGATTTTACTTTTTATGCTATTTTTGTATGCATTAATATGTTTGTACATGTGCCCAGAAGCAGCAGTTCATCAAGAAACAGCACAAACCACGGTAGCTGTGTTTGAAAACTCTGATTTCAAATTAAATTCTAGGGGAAACTTTTGCTTTACCTATGTATTTAGATGATCTCATTTCCTCCAAAACCAGTGTTGTATGTTCACTCCTCTACTCCGCTCTCCTGTATTAGTGGAAAAAAGCATTCCTCTGATGAGGAATGATGCATTTCTCTGATTCTGACAAGAAGGATATACCTATATCTGGTATCCTGTATGCTCCTGGACTTTAAAGTTAGAATCAATAGACAGAAAGAGAACACAGGATTGAAGGGGCTGTAAAACAGATAAGGAGATCACATTTTTGTGTCAGAGAAGTCCCAGATTCCAGCAATCATGAAGGTATACAGAGAAGATAAAACAAAAGAAAAAAATTAGAATAACCAGATGGAATACTGTTGCTGAGAGTACCTAGCTTTGTCAGCGGTCATTTGACTTACAAGATCAATCTTTTTTTTTTTTTTTGCAAGTGCTGTATTATATTTACAATATATTCAGATGTTAGAGGGAGAGGCTCCCTACAAAACTTAATCAAGTTTGTTTCACTTGTTCTCCTGCAGGAAAAATGTCTTTCATCCATAACTCTGTTTATTATTTTCCTTCATTTTTCAATTTAAAGTCATCTAAGCATGTCATTGAAATTCCATACTCTTATTTTTAAATGAAGGATGTGTGCTATAATTTTTAAGAAGATCTGTACTAAACCACGTCCTGTAGAATAATTTTATATGACTAGATATCTCACCAGCAATCCAAAAGATATCTTAAATTGCCTCTCTAAAAATGCACTTCAAATTCAGAAGGGTATATAGTTCATAAATTTTGAGCAGCTACTAAACTGCAATGTCTTTTCAGAATGGGGACTTTAAACTATAAAGAAAGAGAGCATTGATTTTATTCTCCTAGGGGTTTGTTTTAAAAAAACCCAACACATAATTAGATAAAATTCAAGAGCTGCATGTTACTCTAAGCTATTCAGAACCCAGGTTTCTCAGGGAATACAGAAAGCTTCACATTTGTTTTAATCTCCACTACAGGTTCTACTTCCTAACAATTTGCCATGAAGAAATGGAAATTAATTAAAGACAACCTTTAGCACTGGAAGAGAAGAAAATTTAACAAAAGGTAAGCATTCTGAAAGAACACTGAAAAGGGAAGAACAAGCTTTTCTTCTATTTCAATTTAATTTAAAAGTTCTTTGCTTTTTCCTTAAAAAAAAAAGTTAAAATGAAAACTTTGAAAAATTATAATATAGATAATTATAATTAAAAAGCCATCAAAAACCACAATGTACTATTTAGCGAACTGCATTTCAGGTAGTGATGGTTTAGCTGGGGATTGATCATACCCTCCATTAACCCACCTAAAATGAACAGTAGAACACATTTTACAGATTTGCCTAGAGTGAAAGGTTAGTTCCAGAGCAGTCTTTGCTGTGATCTCATTATAATTCCTGAAAGAAGACTATATAACCCCTTTCTTTCTGCTAAAGGTGTTCCTCCCTGTTCTAGGACATTCATCTTCCATTGCTGGTACTGCTGTTCCCTACTGGAATGTTTTGCACACCGGTGGCGGGCGTATCGCCATGCAGAGGTCTGGCAGCACTTTTCAATGTAGGGTAGGTGTTTCTTATACCTCTCCTTCATTATGAAAGAACTGTAATAAGATTTGCCCTACACTGTAAATTATGTGATCTAGAAAGCCACGAAGTTTGAATGTAGGTTTGGGATGGAGTAATGACCCACCCTAAATCACTCTTTAAAAGAAAATCTCTATTTTAAAAAGCTACTCATGGGGCTGTCCAGCTTACTGTTTCAGTCTCATGAAATTACCACTTCAATCTCATGCTCCAGTCTGCAGCTGCTCACTGCAACACATCCCCCCAGTTCCTCCCTCCTGAAATGGAAGGACATATAAACCCAATTTTAGCATATGAAATCTTCCAGCTATTTTATCTTTACCAGCACTTGAGTCTGTTTTCCACCGTTCAAAGCACATCCTAATGAAGACCCAGCCCTCTGGGAAATGAGGCCCAAATATGCCCATCACAGCTGTCATTCACTCAGGTACTCAGTACATACCATCCCCCAAGACAGGTCCAGGTCATGAAGGAATAGTACAGAGAGCAGCCTACAAGTGCCAATTACTGTTCAGATTCAAGCTGACTTAGTGTCAGTAATGAGGCACAAGCCAAATATTTTGTGTACCAGCAATTTTCTGCTTTCTTGTGCCTAACCTGTAGCTATTACCATGCTTCACAATTAAGACTTTTTTTTTTTCTCAGCTCCAAAAATAATTACTGCTTCCTTAGGCTCCTGCCTTTTCTTACTTTTTGTCTTACAGGCTAATGATCTGTCAACTAACATTAAATTATTTGCTCTCCTAATTGCCTATTTTCAAATAATAGATTGAGGAGAAAGGAGGCTACCTTAGCACTTTCTCTGTACATTTCAAATGAAGAAAGAATTGACACATTAGAAATGAAAGGCTCATTCCAAAGCCTATGAGTTTTTCTCATTTTCATATCAAACATTCAAAGCACCCTGAAAATTTAATACTGCCATAATGCTGCATATAAAAAAAAAAGAGAAAAAAACCTATGATTGAATCCACTGATATTTTTTCCACCTTGTAAAGAATTCTTAGTGTATGCCAATACAAAAAAGGAAATCCAAACCACAGATGGATGACCAGGTTACCAGTTTGAGTTCAGCTGTGTGACACAGGAGCAACACAGATTATAAACTTCAGAACACAAACTTTGCAAAAGTTAAAGTGACTTAATTGATGAGGCTCTCTCTGGAGAGTTTTTAGTGCTGTTAGACACTAAACATGTAAACATATTATGCATAGCATATTCATTTATACCTAACATTTATTTATCAAGATAGGCAGAAAAATAAAGCACAAAGTAACAGGTAAGACCTTAAGACAACCTGAAACCTTTAATAACAAATTTTAAAAATCTTAAAATAACTTTCACTTTCGAAAAAATGGAGAACTTTAAATTTCCTTTTGTATGACAGTTGCTTACAAAAACATCTTTATCTGTTAGTAATTAACAACAAGTGAAAGTAGCTTCCCACAAACTTAATTACAAGAGGCTTCATCTCTAACCTAATGACCTAATCAAAAGATGACAGAGAAACACTTGCATTACTTGCACCAGCCACTTTGTCCTTTAATCCATCAGTGTGACAAATGATCACTGAATAACCATCTTTATATGCCTGCATTCCCAGTAGCATATAACACTTTCCCAATCAGTGCCCTATAATCATTTTATGATCAGTCTGAATCATGGACTTATGACTCTTCCACAGTAGCTACTGTGAGGGAAACTCTTAGTGAAAAATAAGCACTTTTTAGGCAATGCCTTGCTCACACACTTAGACTCATATTTTCCAAGTGGCTAACAATAAAACCAGATAACATTAATATTTCATACATTACCTATTAAACTCAGAAAAGCACATCCCATTCTCTTGGAAACTCCAAATTTGCTACAGTTACTGAGGGGTCACAAAATCAGAGGTGCCAATGGAAAAACATGTTCCTTGTCCATCTCCTCAAGCTCCCTTAATTTAGGGTTTTGAGGGGTTTTTAACAGATTCCTTCCCTCCACACAAGCATTCTAGTCCATGTTCTACAGTTTTTGTAGATCGCCCCTTTAGAGCACATTTCCTTTAAAGAAGGAAAGAGCTTGAATTATAGTTCTTCCAAACAGAGGCAGGTACTGCACAAAGGCAATGGATAATAATAGTTTTAAAAATTTATTCCACTCCAGCCTCAGTGAATGAGTTAAAATTTCACTAAGAATTATGTGACTCCAATATGAATTCAAGTTTGGGCAGAGCATTAGGTAATCACCAAAAGCAGGAGGTCACCATGCTCTGCCCTTGTATTTCTGCAACAGTTTTTCAAATCACATCACCCCTTCCCTGTGAGCCAAAGCCAGATGTAATGCTGTTTTTACTGCCATGGCAAAAAATAAAACAGAAGCCATTAGTCTTTAATTTAAGGTTTATGACTGAGAAAATTTTAATGGAAGTTCAATTAACTATTGACATTTATCACAATAATTTGTTCCATAGCCTCTGACGTGCAAGAAAATAGCAGGATAATAAAGACTTCAGGACACAACTGAGCTGAGAGAAGAGCTGAGTAAGCAGCCTGTCAAACGTGAGACTTCTTGTTTTACAGACACAGAAAATCCAGTAGTGACTATTTTATCTTTGAGATATATTCACACAAAAGCAATACAAATAACATTCATATCTGTTCATTTCATGAGTATATGCAAAATGAGGTCCTGAAAAATCTTTTTAAAGGAAGAAAGCTAAATTGCTACTGACCATCACAGCATACAAAAGAGCCAGAATGATCCTTATGAGAAAAACGCTTAAAAACTTTCAAGATGATTGCTTAACTTCGAAAATACTCTACCATATGAAGGAATTATGTTTTAGACATTAGGCAGGATATTATAAAGGAGATCTGAGATAATAAGAGACAGTCTTTTTGACTTAATGGTTTGTTCCAATTATATTGAGAAAAACTGGAATATTGCAGCTTTCCTTTCAAAATAATTTTTAACATTAGCTATTAATAACACACTGCAGACAGGCAGGTCTATATTCATCCAATGCAAATTCCACTGTATTTTGTATCAGAGAATTGTAAATGCATTTTTTTATATTAATAAAAGGATAATACCAGAGCATATAATTGCTAAAAGTCTCCATTCCAGAATTTTGTAATTAAAATGCTGATATCCTATCAACATGACAGAGCTTGTGCAGGCCAGGAGCAAAAGTAAGTACCCTCTGTCTACCATACAACTCCTGTGGCTTTGCATTCCTGCAGGAAGCCTCATCTAGTAGCAGGAATCAACTCTGGACTTTATAACCAGATCCTTGCCCAAAACTCTTCTGAAGCTACGAGTGTAAATTGGCTTTAACATCACAGGGCAGGATAACTCCAGCATGTCAAGCCAAACACAAGCTGACTTTTTCACAAGAATATTTTCCTAAGGAAAGGACGCAGAAGAGGCAGATTAGCACCAAATCCTGTGTTTAGGCACTGAGCAGTATTTATTTAAATATACTTTTTTTGCAATTATGCAGTCCAGTGGAGAGGGTGGGACAATTAAGCCAATCACACAGGCCTTAATTAGACCAAATGCTACTGAATTTAAGAGAAGGTTTGCCTCTTTAAAACTCAAGGCTCAGCTATTTCTTCAAACACCCAGCAGTTGATCATTGTTTTTCCCTTGAACCCTAATTAATTACTCATATAATGTAACTTTTTCCCTGGCTTGTGTAACTGAACTCCTTTTCACATGTGTCTCATCTTTTTTATTACCTAAATCAAGCTATTGGCAACAGCATCGTCCTGCCTTGGCAACTTCTATAGATTAAATAAATTGTTGCATGAAAATGTGTTTCTCTTTATCTGTTTTAAATTTGTTGCCTTTAATTTCAATATCCCTTTGTACTTTAGTAATGAGAAAGAGCAAAAAACTAAGCATTTGACTAAGCTTCTCCACACTAGTTCATCTTTCATACAGCACTAACATCTTTTACTGCATCCACCTTCCCTAAGTAGGTCAGGCAAGCCTTAGAAATATCTCTCTGTTTGGTAGTCCCTCAGTCTCTACTAATTTCCATCAGTGAGGGTCATATTTACTTCTTTTCCACAATTTTGAACTACCTGTTCCTATGCTCTGGTCTTTTTGAATCACTTCCTAAGGTATTGGTCATGTCCCTCATATGGATGCCCATTTCTCTTATATATAGGTTATCTTTTTTACACTAATAAAGCAAAAATGTTGCCAATGATTACAGCTTCACTGCCAAAAGTTATTTCTCACTCTCAACAGCCTGTTGGCTTTGGGGTTACAAAAAAAAGTGTTGTTTACCTAATGAAGGAGCAGTTTATGTCATGTCAGTAGTTTTCAACACAGATTTAATTTTTAAAAATCCAATACTTTCACAGCATTTCCTGTTCTCTCTTAAAGACAATATGATGTCATATTTAGATTCAGCACACCACTGCCCTTGAACCTGCTCCAGAGTTTAGGGCATAGCCTAAAAGATCAATAAGGTAGGTCTAGCAGTGAGCCCAGCACTAAACTTCAGGGTGGAAATGGTGTCAGCAGTAGCAGCTGCCCCTTGGCCTGACCACTGGATTCACAGCTGGTCAAGGCTGGTGCATGTGGATCTGAAGTTCCTTGACACTGGCCAATTTTCAAAATGCCAGACTTTCTAAGCAATATTACAATAAAACTGTTACATAAAAAAATATATATATTTTTAAATTTTAAAACTTTTTTCCTAATTCCTCTCCTCAGGAAGGGATTTGGAAGGGGAGGTTACTCTGGTATTTTTGAATCAGCCAATCCAGACACACAATCACACTTCTCAGAGATCCCACAGCTGGAGAAGATCAGATGTTCATCATCTAATGACAGATCATTTGTAAATGCAGAACCTTAGCTATTGAACAATCTGCCAAGATCTCACTGGGCTCTATGGCACTTCATTCTCAGAGACCAAACTCCACATAACAAGCAAAATATAATATTTTATACAAAGGAAGTGCAAGTTGTTGACCTCATTATACTGTTAGTTCTCATAGCCCTTCCTCACATCTAGTTGTCTAACGTATTTCAAATACTTCAGTGAGAAATTATTTTGAAATACCATGGACTGGACTAGATTTACAATATGTGATTAAAGATGAAAGGTAGATGCCTAAAGAGAAAAAAAATGAAATTAGACACAGGTTCCCAGCACCTGCCTGAAGACTGAGGGCATATATTATTTGGGCAGTAGACAGCAAGGCAACATCCAAACCCCTCCAACAGGATGAGATGTGAATGACTTACAGTACCAAAACCACTTTTCTTCTCTCCTACATCCTCACTTTTTTCAGGTTCCAGGGGCAGAAAATCAAGAAATTTGGATTAGGAATAAGCAGTGGCACTCCCTGGCCAGTTTGACTATGCACATCATGAGGAAAGAGATTGCAGAGTGCACCGGGGATGTTTTAAAATATTTTGAGATACACTTTTGAACTCCTAGAATATTTTTTTTCTTTGGGAAAAAAAAAGTGTTGGCCAGCTAGGAATGAAACAGAATTTGTTTTGTGGTTTCCTACCTGCTGATGGTTGTTTGGGTTTTTTTCATAAATATTCATAAACTATTAAAGATCTCTTCGTAGATCTAAGAGAGGAATTCTGGTATTTGTGTATGAAAAACATTTAATCTCTACAGAAAACAGAAGAGACTTATCAGAGTGCTGTCTATGGCAGCTGTCATCTTCATTTTTGTTTCTAGAAAAGAAAAAAAAGACATCTGCTTTTTGTGGAAATAAAATTGCCATTCAGAAACAAAGAGGTAACAAAGTAATGCAACTTGGCTTTCTGGGGCAAGTTCTCACTGACACAGCAAGGTGTGTGTAGAGGTTTCCTTTAAATCACATAAGCACAATGAAATGGTGTTGATGAGTTGAACTAATTAGCTCTGGTTCAGCAATTGGCATCTACACACATGGTGCATTGCATGAGGCAGCCACTTCCTAGAAAAATGTTAAGGGGAGAAGCTGCACTAGGATGATTTACCAGGCAACTTAACTGTTTCTACCAGTGCCACTATGGAAATTTCATTATTGGTTTTGGTGGGAGCCAGTTTACGCCAATATTTGAAACTTCTAATCAACACAACCTACAAACACATCCACTAAACATGCAAAACCCAAAGAGAACACAAACACTAATGATCTAGTAATCACTTCTGCACAAACATCCCCTATAACAAAATGGATAAATCTATATTATTTGTTTGGACTACTGAAAATGAAGAATATCTTACCATCTCTCCCTGCCTTGCAACAAATAACTATGTTTTCCTTTATTTTTTCTCAATAGGCTGGAAAATTACTTTGTGGCAACATTCTTTCATTTACATCTCACCTCTTTAGAAACTCTCAATTGACCAGATTTTACCTGTAAATATTGATTAAAGATGAAAAAAATAAAAACAACAAAACAACAAAATCCTAATAACCATGGTCAATAAAGCCATCCAACCTGGGGAGAAACAGACTTCTTGAGAAAGAGTTATTTTAATGAAGAAGGGTATGACAGGGGAAAAAATATTTTGTAGAGCTAAAGCATGCTTGCTGCTAAATAACCTCTTTGTATAATTACGACTTGCAAAGTGGCAAAATGCAATCCAATTAAGGCAAATAGGTTCATGTGATTAACATCAGTCCGGCAGTATTGCTCTCATAGTTCATCAGTAGCTTTACTAATTAAGGCTTCGCTAAGCAGGGACATCTGACCTTGCCTCAGCCAGTTCAGATTATTGTTTACCCTTCTGAACTCTCACTGCTTGCTTCTTTCCTTCCTTTCCTTACTGGTGGACTCTTTCCTGTGATATTCTGCTCCATTTGAAATTATTTCTAGTAATCATCAACATCAAATTATTAGCACCTCTCTGCTCACTTTCTGATGAACACAAAAGAAAAAGAAGATGAAAGAGCTTTCAACAGGCATATTTTTCTGCTCATACTTTAAATTCTCTACAATATCAAAATCAGTGCAGGATGCTGTTGCATCGGCTGAACAAACAGCTGTTGTGGCTGGGGGGCCTAAGAGCCCAGATAAGGAAGGGGCCCGATGGTGGATACGCTCCAGAGTGTAAGCCTCCCCCTTACCTCAGCGAGAAGGGCCTCCTCCATTGATCTTGTGACCCTATGGAGATTCAGTCTGTCTTAATAGCCAGCAACCAGACGCCCCTCTTATCCCTTAAGAGGATGTAATCCAGCCCCCACTCCGCCCCCTCCTTATTCCCATTGGTTTTTCTTGTATACCCTGCCTCCCTCCTGTACCCCTATATAAGTCTATTCCGAACAGCAGTCCCCCCTTCTTGTCTTGGACAGCATCCAGCTGAAATAAACTTCGGTGCCCCATGTGGGGGCCAGCTGTTACTCATTTAGTTCTAGTGTCGCCTGAGCTGGCTAGCTCAGTGTGAGCGTGGCTGCGTGTTTCCATCGCACGGGTGAGAGAGCTGACTTGCGAGGTGCCAAGAAGCACTGCCCAGGGTTCCCTAGCTAGGGGTTCCTCCGTGGAACAAGCAGCAGTTTCTCCATCGACACCCACACAGCGATAGGATGCGTAGAAAAGCACCCAGGAAGCAATTACAAGTTTCAAGTAGCAAAACATGGAAGTTATCTTTGCTCACCAAATACTAGCAAGGGAAAATAGTGTTGAGTGGAAACAGTGTCACAAATGTTGCTGAAAAAACCAGAAGATTTTCTAGATACTTGTCTTGTCCATTAGAGCTCTGTGGTTAAGTGGCCTTAAAATGACAACTAACAGAATAAAAGAGTTTGGCAAGTACACACGACTTTGTGATGGTGATGAAGCACCAACTGATAAGCATTATACAGGAGCTGTAAGTATCAAGAAAAAATATTATAAATTTAAAATTTTTCCAAAGCAATTCATCAAATCAAACAGAATTGCTTCATAATATGTAGAACTTATAGAGCACAAAGAACACATATATGAATAATGTTTTCCATTTGACATCATATATGAATAGTGTTTCCCATATCTCCCAGCAATAACTGCTATGCTACAGAAATAAAAATGATGAATAAAAATTAACTGTAGATCTCTGAGGACAAACCCCATCAGCCTGATGCCAGTTACAGCAAAAATGTATCTATGATATTAAAAAGACATTAATAAATATGTTAGAGACAGGGATACAAACAATTAATTAAGCAAATTAGTGGGAAAATGAAATATCTAAATACAAAAGAATGCTAATTACAGCATTAGAAAGAACTAAGTGACAGAGCTTATGGTGACAGGGAACTTTACGTCATAGTCCTTGAGATCCCCTTTTTTCCTGCATTTCTAATCTTTCTAGGAAAGCAAATTTCACTGCTGCATAAATCTCTCAGTGGTCCATTTAGTTTCTCATCTAACCAAACTGGTTTACAGCTGATGCAAATAATTCTCAAAAGAAAGTACAAGCATTACACTTCGCTCACCACTCCATTCCTTCCTCTGATTTATCTTGTTGTTTCCTCTGCTCCTTGATCTATCTCACTTTAGCTATTAGAAATGCAAATGCCAAGGATGCTAACTAAACCTTTCATAGACCTTGTAGCTTAGTTCCCAACCAACTCAATGTCAATGAGTTAATCTTCACTTATTCCCTAGACCAAGGCATATTTTCAGATACCACGCCCATGTCTGAAAAGATTGTTGCAGTAGTGAAGCTTGGTGTGGGTCTCTGCAGGAAAAACAGATTAAAAAAAAAAAATCCATTCCCTCTGCTCTCCAGTAATATTCAAAAAGCACAATAAAAGCTAATTCTAATTCTAGCTAACATCTGGATATAGAATTCAAGTGTAGCAAGTTGTACTTCATTCACATTTCAGTGAATGAAAAAACCACTTAACCTGAAATGCTTCACTTGCACTCTTATCAGTTTTTGTAATAAATAACTCAGAAAAATCACTCTGATTTTCAGACACTTGACTATACATTTTGAAAGTATTCAATAGATTAATTTCCAGTGGGGGAAATGTTTTCCTAAACTGTAGACCCACAAACATATACCTGCAAAATATATCTTGTGATGATGATGAAAAGAAAATTAAATGCAGGCTGGAGATAGAATGATAGAATGGTTTGGGTTGGAAGGAACCTTAAAGATGATCTAGTCCAAATCCCCCTGCCATAGGCAGAGACACCTTCCTCTAGATCAGGTTGCTCAGAGTCCCATCCAGCCTGGCCTTGAACACTTCCAGGGGCAGATGAAGAGATGGACATAGGTAATATGGTATACAAAACTACTTACTATTCAGAGTGGGGATTTTTTAAACATGGTCAATGCTCTATATACTAGTTCATGCTTATTGCCCTGAATGCTGTCAGCTGATGCTGTTGGGTGAGTGAACTGATCCAAAATCTTCCCTTTCCACAGAGACCCAGGCATATGTGTTACTGGGCAGTTGTTTCACTGTGCTTCTTTGATTGCAAGTTCTTTAAAGGATCACAGTACTTGCTGTATGACAAGAACATTGTGGCTACTTCATTTGCCGCCAAAGAGCAGAAATAAGGTTGTGGGGGTGCATTTATAGTATGTTTTAACCTCAGATTTCATTTCAGCTATACCTGAAGGTGCATGATTTAAACTCACATCTATGTAATTTATAATGGATTTTGTTTAGGATACTTAAACCTAGACATACAACTACGTTTTAAATCTTAGATTTGGGACATAAGCCAGCCTAAGAGGTTTTGAACTGCTATTTCTAGGATACTGATCCTAAGACTATTGACCCACCTCATTTCCAAGAGGCTTCAGGTCAGGCTTACAGCTGTCAGTTTTTCAATAACTTCACCAGAGACAGCTCAGGAAATAAAGGATTTAAAGGCTACCAGGGATATAGCTTTGGCTGAGGAAACTGTGCACACAAATTCAAGCCAGCTCAGGTGGGCCTTCTTGAAAGAGAAGGTGGAAAATACCAGTAGGAAAAAAAGGGGCTCACTTTTCAAGAGACCTTTCAAGAGACATTCTTACAACTAACTGAATCAAAGTAGGATGAAAGACCTCTTCCTTGTATCTGAAAATACGGATGTAACTCAATTAGACATAATACAACCAAGTTTTAGATTATCAAGACAATTCAACACCGCAGTTGGGATCCAGATAAATCAGTCCTTCCTGTACTGTGTCCCTGGGATTCCTTTGTTTCTGCTCTTCTGAGCACAGTGATGACTCCTCACCTTCTGCTTCTCTCTTCTATGCTCACATTATCCATTACTTTCTTGCTGTAACTTTTTCTCCTTCTATAGAAAACAGGATTTTGAAAGTTTGGTGGGAAGAGTCTAGTCCCTCTTTGTCCCCTAGTGTCCCACTGCCATCTGTGACCAGGTGTAAACACATGCCATCATGACTGATCACCTCACACTACCACCTTCCCACTCTTACCAGGCCATGGAAGGGTACCTGGCACGGACTGGGAATGCTGGTCAGAATTACAGTTTCCAGGAACCCAATTGCACCAAATCTCCCATAAACCTGCAGGAAAAGAGCTCCAGAAAAAGAGGGCACTGCCAGAAAGAGAAAAGGAAAAAAAAGATAACTGCTAGTAACCCTAACCATGTGCAGTTTCCTATTGTGGGTGACACTAATAAATAAGGATTTGCATCTGAAAATGAACTGTTCAGGTAATTTTCACAATATACAGCGCCTAGTGCAGACACCCCTGACCTTTGACCAGGATATTAACTTCACAGAGAAATAGGTCTTTGATACCACATCTTGAGATAACAGAGAAAATCTCGTATTTTTCTTGTCATATTGTCCGTTGAAATTTTTTGCCCACAAATGCAACTCATATCCATAGATCTTGTGGGAAATAAGTGAATGCATCTTTATTGTATTGTCAGAAAACAGCCATTTCAAGGTTAGTTAAGTGGTTTATACGGATTACAAAAAATAATTTATTGTATTCCTCAAATTCAGATGGCCTTGACAAAAAAGTCTTAATGAAAAATCAGCTCACTGAAAGCATTGTAAGTGAAGATGCCTAAAAGAAATCTTTACCTTAATTTTATCCAGCAACACTACATTACTTCATGCATTCTACTGCATGCATGCAAATTTAATCTATGCTACTTTACAGTATGTGCATGTGACACATTTCAGATTTTTCTTAAGGCACTTCCTGTGTTATTATGGAATACATGTTCCTTTGTAATTTATGGTATATAAGTAATTAATTATAGGGTAGGAATTATGATTTTTTGATGGACATTTATTTTAATATTTTCCCAATGAAAATTATAAAAGAGATCAATTTCATAACAAACACTTAGTAATAGAAATCGTTAACATTTTACAAGCTGAAAATGTACTTTCTTAGAGAAATACGAATCTGTAGTGTTGTTGCATTCCACTGAGGGAAACTGAGAGGAGTTCTTTTAAAATTAGATGATCAGGAATGAAATTAAGCCAACGGAGGCAAACCTGGTATCTGAGAACAGTTTGTTTGTAACAAAAAGCAAAAAAGAAAAAGGAGTTGTCCAAACTAAAGAGGGCTGGAAAAGACAGAAAAGAAGGAAAGAAAATGGGGGCGGGG
>VZTE01000043.1:102264-117530 GCA_013397775.1 Eulacestoma nigropectus
GCATGAAAAAATTGAACATATTAGCACTGATAGGAGTGACAATCACTTAATATTTGATTTTTAAGCTTCCGCAGTGCTTACACCCTTCAGTTTGGTACTCCTTTAAACACCCATTCAAGCTATTCTGTATTATTTTTCATTTATTTTGAGGAGGATAAAGAAGTACTGAAGCTTCCAGCAAGCTCATAATTTTGAACATCTCTGCAACTGTACCTCTTTAAGCAACTACCCCCCTTGAAGTATGCTCTTTAAAGACAGAAAGACCATATAGCCTATTAGAATATAAAGTAGGGAATAAACTGAACAGAGTAACTGCCAGATAAAGCATTCCAGGAATTAAATAAGATGAAAATGTTTCTTTCTGAATTCTTTTCAGATTAATTCTCTGCAGCAGAAAGATTTCAAAACACAATCATTTGTTGAAAATTCTGGTAGCTGCTATCTAACAAGTTTGTAAATCTTTATAAATTTGCTAGTTAAAAGGAATGTGTGGTTTATTAGACACTGGCAGAGTTCCAGGTACTATTAACCAGGCAATCCATTAACACTTGGGGGAAAAAAGAAAAGAGAAAAACCTACACAAAATAAACACCCAGAAAAAATTATGCCCAGGCTTGCATCGTTCAAAAGAAGATTTAACTAGGGTTTATTTGCACAATTATAATCTGATCTGTTTCTCCTAGTGTAATATGATATTTGTATAAAATACAATTTAAGTAACCATTCCAATAGCCTCTAAATCCTTCACCTAAATATCAGCCTCTACACAGGGGAAAGGTTTAAGACATGTAGTTCCAAAAACGCACCAAAAGGTCAAAAAAGAATTTTCAAGAACTTCTGCCATCAGAAGAGTTAATCTACCCTTTGAAGATCTACCCTTGCACAAGAACAACAGAACACATTTACAGCAGGTTCCTTCTCCTTCAGCTTTCCTTCTCCTTCTAAAAAACACCCATGACTGTGAACCACCATGACTCCATAAGGTCCTCGCGATTCCACACTGGCCACTGTAACAGCCATGTGAACTACCAGACCTGTTTGTGCATATTTCAGGCAGAAGCCTGAGTTATTACACCACACTAAACAGAACCTTGACCCCAGAAAGCAAAAACAATTTGGCAGGAGGCAGAAGTAGGAAGGTGGGAACCGTTTCCTCTCACCGCCCTCCATTGCATGTTAAGACTGCATCAGTTCCTATGGGGTACATGAGAATATGACATCTCCTCCCAAAATGACTTTTCCATAATATTTTACTATATCTGGTCTGAAAAGAGAAATTTATTATCTTCTCTAATAAATGACCATTGACTTCAAAATGTCACAAACATTTTAAATATTTGTGGGTGTTGGGGGAATCTCAGTAAAAGGTAGCTGAACTTTCAGGGGAAACACTTTAAATTGTCTGTGTACCACCAACCATGGCTGTTAAAGCTGTTAATTTTAATAATCATTTGCCTGGGGAAGTGTGGAGGTGTCTGTGCGTGTGCACATCTGTGTTCATAATTCTTCATAAAGAAGTTACAGTGCTAATAGCCTAGAAACGGTTTATCTTTTTTTTTTTCCATGATTAACTGATTGCCAGCAAGGCAAGTTTCCAACATTGTTCCCCTTTAAAATACTGCAATTAAAACAGTTCTTAAATATTTCTGGATTTTGAAGGCAAACAGATAATTCAAATCCACCTCAGCTTTTATTCTTCTACTGTTAAATAATAGTTTGGGGAGCACGCAGTCCTTCTTATGTGATCCTAGCAATGAAAAAATGGAAATAAGTGACTGTTACTTGCTCTGGACAAGCTGTGTTTCTTGAAAGCCATGCAAAGCTCAGAGAGCTGGAAGTCCGTTACAGGAGTCAGTGGCACTCTCAAGTGATCCATCTCAAGGTCACATTTGGCCCTGTGCCTCAGAAGGCTGACCAAGAAAGGCTGAGACTACTACCTTGGAAGTATGTAATTAAGTGATAACATCATTGCCCCTGTGATTTGCAGAATAATTCACTTGTGATGAACAATTTCTTCTCCAGCCTCATAACTGAGTCACTGAACATTCAGTTATTGTATCATAAAACAAATGAGCAACAATATTACTGTTGTTGGAATCCCTAGATTAAAAAAAAAAAAAAAAAAAAGGAAATTAAAACTTGCCAAGTGAAAACAACTAACTACCCCCCACCTCATGATGAAATTGTAGCAGCTAAGAAGATTAGTTAAGTCATTTCAGACTTATACTTTGATACAATCTTCTGCAAATTACAGAAAATAATAAAAAACATGACTTTTCAAAGCTTTCTTGACCTTTCTTCCAATAGATATTGGGCCGCTCAGAAGACATTGCTCCCACACCAGCTTTTCTGCATCCTTAGGAGCACCTCATTTAACCAGGTCTGAGCAAAACCACTGAACTGGTGCTGAAGACTGTGGTTATATTGCCTCAAGTTTGCCCTTCAAAATAGAAGACAACATATTCTGACCCAACTTAGACAGGGTCAGAACAACAAGATTCTAATTGGAACACAGGGAAAAGGCAAAGCTCCGTCAAGACAGCATCACCTGATTTTTGTCCCTATATTGCCTTTCTAAATTTCTCCTTTTGTAAGGAGGACATTCATGTTCCCACACATCTATAGGATGTCACTTCTTTACTATTTCTAGATATTCATCTGCCAGTCTGGTGGTGCTGAAATTCTCATTGTATAGAAATAAAATTATGCATAAATTAGCAAAACTGAGGGTATCATCACCTCAGCAGTCTTGTCTTGCCAACCCAAGCCATGAGAAATGTATTCATTGTGTGTGTCCTGAGAGCAGGGATTTTATTGGGGTAGTCTGCTATGAGAGTTAAGAAAAAAGATGGCAGTCCAGTGATACAGCATGGTCCAGCTCTCAATAAAGAATTAAATTTTTCTAAGTTTCATTCTCAGTCCCTACGTGTAAGATTTGTTTATCTGTGGAATAAGAAGTGAAGCAAAGCACAGAGAAAGTCCCAGTCCAACCTTAAACAATACACTATTATTGCTAAAACATTTATGCCCTCATTATGCTCCTTGCTAGTACCATAACTTGCTTTCTGTACCAGTATAATGATAAAACACTCCTAGAGTCCTGAAAGAGCCAGTTTCATCCTCTTGAGTTCAACATGTGGGCAAACCTAAGTTATACCAGGTCCAAAATGATACTGAAATACTCTCATAATTCCAAAATTGCTCTGATCAATGGCAATGAGAGGATGGGATATGAAATTTTCTCTACATAAGCAAATGTAGTTTGCAGGCTATAAAATCCCATGAGAAACTTAATAACAAAACTGGACATTACATACTGGCTTTCAAGCACACCTCTGGTCTCATCAGAACTGAGGCAATCACAGCAAAACCAAAGTAAATATTTAGCACAAATCTGGTCAAGTTCTAAACATTTAAAACAAAGTTTTAAATTTAGATTCTAGATCGTTGGTAATGTTGGAGCAAAATTTTATATATTTGCAAAATTGTGTAAGAGGTTATCGAGCAGAATCTGACCATAAAAAGTAGCTACTAGTCCTTTATAGTGGTGTTTGTTCTAAAATTTAAGTGGACAATGAGTGAGAAAATCCTACCAAGATGAGACAAGTGTAGCTTTCAAAGCTATTTTCTCCTGTTATTTTGGACATTTGGCATTTGTTTTGAAATTTGAATGTAAAGCAGTAACACAGAGAGGGAAAGACAACACCCCACATCTCAGTGCATAACATCACACTGACTTGGTGGAACAATATAAACACCATGCTGACCTCGCATTCTTGTTGCAGGGAGAGATATAAAAATGTCTCCATGTGTTTTACAAACCAGGAAATACTTATGTGAAAGATGGGCAGTGAAAGAAGATGAAATAAGAGCACATTAGAAAAAGAATTTCTGCACAAATTTTTGTTTTATTGATAGCTGGAAGTACAAGAATTGCTGTATGCACATCATGAATACGTAGAAAATCTTACCACGTGCCTAAGATCAGCCCTTTATTGGATGTTATCTAAAAATTATTTATTCTTATGATTGATAAAGTTCAAAGCATACCCATTTCTAACACTTCAACCTTCAGTCTGTGAAGCTTTGTCAACATAACACAGGTTTTATCACCAGAGATTTATATATAGACAGAATTTCAGATCAAGCCAGAAAAACTACATTTTTGAATTTTTTTTTATAATTTCCTTAAAAGCCACAGGCCCTCCGCTAACAGGAAACAATCATCAACACCCCATAGCAGTCACAGCTGTTTGTCTGCATTGGGTAGTGGATGAATTCTGCAGTCCTGCCCTGCCTGTCATCAGAGCAACTGGAGTCACTGAATATCATTCGGGTGTGCCACGACTCCTTGCCCATCCACTGGCTGGCATTTCATTCCCAAGGGAACCACAGCACAGGGAGAGTTACACATGAGGTGTAGGTGTTTGGAAACAGTTCTCTGGCCCCACACTTCAGCTATAGGCTCTGTCTTTTTTTGTTGAAGGCCCGTTGCACCCCAGGTTTAACCCCACAGCACCCACACTTTCACTGTGTCATGATTTCAAACTCTACTGACCAGGTCTTCTGCACTGGGGGGTGAGGTGGGAGAGAGATGCCACAAGGCTCCTTTTTAGCAAGGTCTTAGCAAGAAAGTCTAACAAGAAGTGGCTTAGTAAAATATATAGTTTGATAAGATTAAACAGAAAAAAAAAAATAGATAACAAGTAGTTCTCATGACCCTTCCCACACTGGGAACCCCACATTCGTGTGGCATCAGCCACACCCTGGATGGATGATGCACAGTGTCATCTGTGGAGAGAGGTTCCTCCTTTCCAGTCATTTGAGCTACTATATAATTTTCTCACAAGAAAACAACCCTCTTCAACATTTCTGCTGTCGAACAGAAAGGATGTTGACCGTTAGAAAAAGGCCAGGCCTGACATGTAGCTGCGAGTGGGAGATGCCCACAAGCTCCTCTGCTGCCATGAGTGGGCTGAGGTGATGCTGAAGCAAATAGGCTATAAAATCACAGAATCATTTAGGTTGGAGAAGATCCTTAAGAACATTGAACCCAACTGTAAACCTAGCACTGCCAAGTTCACTGATGCTCCATCCAAAATAAAAGTACCCCCTACATATTATCCTCCTACCTACAGAATCCAAGGGTATCTCAGCATGATGGGGGTAGGAATAGAGGCAGGCAAGGACATCTCAACCCCAGTTGTCGGGCAGAAAGGGATGGGAACACTGCTGAAAGCATCTCAGGGAAGGCTGAGAGCCATGGGCTTTGACAGAGACAATCAGTAGTTTTCAAGAAGAGGGCTCTGAAGCTGGGTTACCACAAGAGGAGGTCACACAACAAAACACCAGGAGCTAGCCCAGCAACTTTCATACTTGGGGGGGAACCACCCACGCTTTGCCCCACACCACAGTGTTCCATGTGAACTGGGCCACATGCACTTTCAAGTACACAGCAGGGGAGGGAGGAAGGCAATGCCAACAGTGATGTCAACCCATCTGAGAGAGCCTGGAGCTCTCAGAAACACAGCAGGTCTGCAGCCACTCAGGTAACAAAGAGCAGTCAGGAAAGACAAATGTCAGAGATGTTAAGTTTTCTTCACTTTCATGCCCATTCTTAATTGAAGGTCACAATTCTTGCTAATTTCTGATGTTTTTAATTTCACAGACATGGGATTACTAATATTGGGTAAATCCAGAGGCACTAGGCATTATTTTAATTCTAAGCTCTTAGAAAGTCATTTTCAATGCAAAGCATGTTACAAGGAATAGAAAGGAAAAGTAACTTACTCTACTAAAAATAGAGAGGGAGAAAAAAACAAGTATCTCTTTGCAAGGCCTTGGATTCCTGCTGATAGGAAAGAATGAAGCATAAAAGAAGATGGAAGATTTATCCCTTGCAAAAATTCTGGCTGCAAAAACACTGAGAAGGGGGGAAAAGCAAATACATGGCCTGTTTTTCCTCAGTATTACAAATACTTTCATGCTAATCCAGTATTGTACAACACACTTCAGTGTTCCATGATTTTGCACCAAAGCATGGAAAGGAGGTCTTTGCTTTTTCTATCAGAGAATACATCAGCCTCAACTGCTACAGTAGTCAGCTACAAGGTGATATGTGATTAGCAATAGCATCCTGATGTCACCGTGTCACCCATGCATGCATCTGATAACTGCTACTTGATAACAAAACCTGGAGCAGCACAATTTCACAGTGCAGATCTGTTTCCCCTGAGCATTCCTAATGACTTCTGCAGGACCCTTAGAGGAATGGACTCAGCACAAGTGAACATATAAGATATAACGCAAATATTGGAAGTCACGAAGTGCAAAAGATAAATCCAAAGTGCTGCACCATCTCTAGTCATTGTAGAAAATATTAAAGCACGGTGTTAAAAACCAGCATAGTTTTGCCTCTTGACAAAAGTCTTAAAGGAAGCCTGCACTTTTTCAGGAAAACATTATTAGTAGCTGAAAAGTGAACCCCAGCCACATTTCTGCATGCGGGTGTAAGTGCTGCATCCTTGTTTTCTACTGAAGAGCAAAATTCAAAACATGCAGTCACTTACAGAGAATGCTGGCTCCTATGTCCTTCTTCCTTTGAAGCTTCTGTCTGCAGGGGCATCAAAGGAGGCGACTTTTGTTGTTGTGGCAGATGTAACAAAGTCTGTTCTTCTGAAATATTCTAAAAGCTCACAAAAGGTCATAACAGTATGTGTAAGAGCTGGATGGGAAGAGAACATCAGTCTATCTTGCTGCAACTCCTGCAGGTGAGGCAGGATGGGCTGTGGAGGGGACACACTGTTTGTAATTAGCACTAAAAAGACTAGGATGGTCCCAAGTGCAGCTGAAGGATGAAGGAGTCTGTAGATATTTACAAGCTCTTAAGAAAGCACAGGTTTGGTGGAGACTGTACCAGAGGGCTTGAAACTGAGACATCCAGGGGAGCTTCAGAGATGCAAGGTTGCTTAAATAAAGCTGCAACAGCCCTCTGCTCGTTTTTGTGCCAGTTCACAGTGCTGCCACAGGGACTGGAATATTAATATTCAGGGAAAGACCAGAATCTGACTTGTGTGGTGTTCTTATCTCTTGTAGGGGGAAAAAAAGGCAAAACTTATTTTGCATCATTTTCATGGAAGCTTTTCTAAGCTCAGTGGATTACACTAAAGCACTAAAGAGTATCCTTTATTTGCCAAAGCTGTAAGTTCAGGTGGTCAAATTTGAAAACATGACAACAACACGTGCCAGAGATATAGTCTAATTTAATAAATTAATTAATCTAAATTAATAACAGATTTATTTTCTTCATTTTTGTCAAATAAAACAATGCAGTAAAAGGCTGACTACATACCTCTGTGCTAGGCTCTCTCTGTTAGACTCTTAGCTATAACATCTGATGGCAGGGATCTCTCTTAATAAATCTAAATACATCTATATGTCTGATCATGACCTGCTTAGCTTCTTAACAGAGCCTGAATCATTGTATTTATAGTGGTTTAAATAATTAATTTTTGCTCATATAAGTGAAGCCTGTTAAATATCATGACAGGTTTCCTCTGAGGATTTGAAACTGACCCACATCTTACACACTAGAAGAAGTCATCATGCGCCACTTTTAACGAGTCACACTAATTGCCTGTGCAGGGCAAAACAAACAGGGATTTTTTAAAAACAAAATAAAAAGAAAGAAAAGCAGACTACAGGCTCAGACTTGAGGTGGAATCCAAGTTCTTGCTCTGACAATATTAAGTATTACACCTCCAGGGCTGTGTAAAACCACAGATAGAAATGACCCTAACACCAGATATTAAAAACGCTTTTTAAAAGCACCTTACTTGAAAATATATTTATAACCCCAGCACAGGGGAATGGATTCCCTCCAATTTTTATGAGAAAAATGAAGCCGATGTCTATTAGGTACTGCTAAAAAAACTACGACATTCTAAGGTTCAGTTTCTCCTGAAACATATTACATCTTAATTTATTCAATCTATTCAATGCATGGCTTTTACACTACTGGTGCCCTCCTGGTGTAGAAGTATGAATATTTTGGAGGGTGCTGAACAATGGAATAAAGCTCAGGAGACAAACATGCAGCAGGGCCATTAACTTAATTCATGGGAGCCGCATCAATTCAAGTCAATTGAGGACTTTCACCAGGACAGCCTGCCACTGCATTAAACCCCCAAGTGAAAATTTGCCACTCCTTTGAAGCCAAAGGCAGAAAGAAACTACTGAAAATCCAGAATTCTTCACATATGAGCGAGCCAGGTTAGAAAAACATGCTAACTTCGAAGATGGAAAATCACTGCTGTTTAAATGGATGGCTTTTATAGACATAGTAAACCAGAAAGCTGGTTTCCCTTCAAACATCTCCTTCCTGCCTACTTTATTTATTGCCATTTCCAGCAGGTTCGGATCACCCTAAATCCATACAGCACACTGCAGTTTCCCCTGGAGCTTCCCCATAAAGCAGGTCTTGAAAGCTATTGAGAAGTCACAGGACACAAAGTACAAGTCACACAATACTTTCCCCACCAATGATAACCTAACCTTAAAACAAGTCTGAGAGGGATCTCCCAGCTTCTTCACGGGAGGGAAAATCCCAGCCACTGCTGGAGTGAGTTCCACGTCAGCATCATCTAGCCTGGTTATTTCCAAACATGACAACATTTTGTTTGAACTCCTGGCACCCTTGTGGCTGACAGGGACTGTTGACCAGCTGGATGTATTGTCCTTGGGCCAGGTTTCAAAGTTTTGCCCTGAGAGTCACTTCCCTGAGTGGCTACACAGACCAGTAACAAACAGGAGAGCAGCAGCACAACAGCACAAGTTAGGAGAGGAATGAAAGGCTCATGGCAGGGAACAGAACTCTCCCTGATGGAGTGATGTAGATTTACGAGGACTCATACTTTGTTTCCAATTACCCATGCTCTTGCTTTTTCTGCTCACTTCTGTATTTGTGGGGAAGAGAAGCCCCCCTTGATTTTTGCATATTCCAGTTCTCTCTATTTGTCCTTATTTCATTTGAAGCCTTCAGTCCCCTCCTAGGAGTTATCCCATGCCCAGGAGGACATGGCAGTCGGTGCACACCAGTGCCACTGGAGGTGGTAGCCAGCTGATAGACATTGTCCTAGCCATGCACATCCTCACTGGCCTCAAAATCCCCTTTTCTACTGCTTTTCAGGTGACAGCCTTCTTTGAGAGAATGATTAAAACCGCTAGAAAATACAGCTGCTTCTCCTGCTTCAAACCGGTCTGGCAAAAGGTGCCCCTTCCCATGGTGGGGGCTTGGGAACTAGATGGTCTTTGAGGTCTCTCCCAACCCAAACCCTTCTGTGATTCTATGTCCTAAACAGATCCCACTGCTTGCAAGCCAAGCAACTCATTACTAAAAAAACTTGCTTTGGAGTTGTGTCTGTACAAGGCAAATAAATGGTCACCAGAGTCAGGGGTGCAAATCCATGCATTTAGTGTGTCATGTGAAAACTGTGCTACATGGCCCACCCCCATCCTCCCCCACCAAAAAATACAAAAAACAGAACAAAAAAACATACCTTTCATTTGCAGCTGAAGAAATGGAAAGTAAAGGAAGAGCCTGATACCAAAGGATTAAGTAAGAAGAAGCACTGGGCACCTAGTTAAAAGAGGGTCCTCAAATGCAGTACATCAAGAAATTAGACTCTGAAGCATATTCTATATTTGTGCCACGTAAAGAAATTTTCTGGCTGGGTATAGGTAGACTGTGATATACTGTGCTTTCTGCATTCTAGTACCTTCTGTTCAGGAAGTGACAAAAAGACTGGATTTGATGGAGCGCACTGGAAGTGGAACAGTCTGTAATCCACACTGCTGAATCCCTCACTATCTGATTCACATCACAGCATTTTCCTTAAACAGAGATTACAAGAGAAAAGCAAAGAAAGACAACTTTGTCATTTGAATTTCAAATGTGATACAGTGGGTGGCAGAAGTTAATAACACATTTTACAGCACACTAATTGCATGACAAGCACTTTGATGTCTTTTCAAAATTGTTTTTCCCCCTTGCATCTAACCCCCTTCCCTTGCCTTCATGTGCATCAGCATTTCTTCCAGATTTCTCTCTTTTTCCATATTTTATGAAATTAATATCCCCTCTTCCCTCCTTATCGCTTCCCTTCCTAATCCCTGGCTGCAGTTATCCACCCAAACAGTCTGTCAGATGGATTTTTGTTTCTCCTCTCTGAGGCAAAGAAAGACTTTCTTTGTTTTCTTGCTCTTCTTTCTCTGGCCATACAGACAACACTGAAATCCAAAGCCATTACATAGTCTAAAGGAGATCTTGTACAAACAACTCTCAGATATATTTTCATGGATATTTCTTCTACCATTGCCTTAAAGTCATGTTATCCTTTCACTTTTCCAGCCTTTCACCAGATATTTTAACTGTTTTTCCCTTTGAGTCAGAGCAGATTCGTAGGCTACATGCAAACACTGAGTTGGGGAAAGAAAAGGGGATGTTATGACTGGGTGTGCCTGCCTGAAGCCACTGCAGAATTAATCCAGACACAGCAAAAACAGGTTTAGAAGCCAATGTTTCTCAAGTTGGGGAATGTTCAAGGACTATTTTTAGTGTTTAAGTTTAATGCCACATCTGAAAGGACTTAAAAAATACTTCGGAGAATCTAGAATCTTCATGCAAACAAGATCCTAATACAGTTCTCCATCAGCTTCCAGGGAGCAGCATGCTTGAATACAGAAGTTCAGACACTTACCTACACATACACTCACCTGCTGCCTGTTAGCACTCACAATTTAAGTGCTTTTGTCACCAACAGCAGCACTTGAGTGCAATATAAAAATATAATGTTTCATGATAAAAAGCCAGCATAGCTATAAACAACAGCCTACATTAGTTCCAATGCTGTTTCAATCACTTCAAACACCACCTCAATCTTCTCTCTTTGATAAGACTGCCAATAGTCTGGAGCTACTCCGGATTTAGCAATTAAGAAGAGACAAGCACTCTTTGAGAAAGAGAAGTAGTCTGGCTTCCTGCTATGAAACCACAAAATCACGCAGTTCTTCTCTGAGTCACCACACATCACAGTGGAAGTTGGCCTTTGATTTTGCAAACTCAAAGATGTTCAACATCAGTTTTCAGAAATTACCACATGTCCCTATTGTGAATGAGGTACCTCAACATGGTCACAGATGTTTTAGTGAATGCAGGATGTGCATCAGTTAACTGCACAGCCTCATGTACTAAGGGAAGTCATAAGACTAAAACTTGAAACGAGGAAGTGACAAAAACAGAAGAATATTCTTCTCCCACTTAGGCACACCCACACAGATTCATGACTGAATCTCAGAGGCACAAATTATGACTAATTTCAGAAGAAGAGGCAAAGGGGAACATGACAGCTCAACAAAAGCCACGAGATACACGCCACTGTGCCCACTCTCACCAGACAGCCTATTTCCCATCCCAACACACATTGCAGCTTTATCCAGCAATGCTGCACCAGCCTGGCAAGACACATCAACCTAGGTAATTGTGGAAATTAGCTTTACTGACACAGATAAAGCATATTTAAATACTGTAGAACAAACTGTGACTACCATATCATGATTTAGGATGAAAAGGAGAAGAGATACCAACAGAAAACACTGTGGTGTAATATTTTATGTAGCCACAATGTAATTATCCAAACTGAACTTAGTGTAAACATCAGAGTTAATAAACTTCCTACTGTGAAAAGTACTAAGAAATATTTAGTGACAACAGGTGATTAGGACAATGGCTAAAGTCTCACACTGCAGTAGCTCAGAGGTCTTTGCTTCAAGATTGCTGCCAAACACTGATGAAAACAGTTTTTAGCCACAAGCTCAAACAAGTTTTTATTGATGTGCATTTTAAAGCTCATATAGCTGCCAAGGTGTTTTAGCACTGAAGTACCAGAACCACCATGGGATTAGGAGTTTGCATCTGTGTAATGCATCTATTACAAAGAGAAAACAATTTTAAGTAAAAATTCAGGACAGCTGTCTTGACATAACCCTACGCCAGCATTTTTGCACATAACCCAGTCTTCAGGACAATAAATTGCTTTTTCTGCAAGAGCAGGAGCCATATGCAGTGTCAGGTGAGTTGTCATGCTGACTCCAAGCTGCAAATTGCATTCAGGCCAAAGACTGCATTAGATTTAGGACTTTAAAACTGTCTTCAGACTAGGTATTGTACTTTGTTCATTTCATGATCTGTTTGGAGGGATGCAAGAATTGCCCATGTGCCTTCTATTCCATGTATTACAGATATTACTATCTAAATTGTATTACATATTGTCATGTTCCACTATGGGGAAATGCAAGAAGTTCTTTTAAAACTGATGGTCTAGGACAAAATTAAGCCAAACAAGACAATATTGTATCTGAGAACCGTTTATTGGGAACAAAAAGGGAGTTGCCCTACTGAACAAGAGTAGAAAAGACAGAAAATGAGGAAGGAAAATGAAAAGGACGGGGAGAGAGAGAAGGAGAGGGAGAGGGAGAAGGAGAAGGAGAAGGAGAGGGAGAAGGGGGGAGGGGAGAGAGAGAGAGAGCGAGCAAGCATGTGTTACCACCAGAAGGTCGGGGAGTGCCATCAACGTCCAAGCAGCAGCGGGTGTATGCACGGTGCCTGCCGGGGAGCGTGCCCAGCTCTCGAAGAGGAGCGGCTCTACAGGCACAGCTCCCGTGTCGACAGGCAGCCGGACACACAGTGAGTGAGTGGGCGCTCCGGCAGGAGGTGCAGTACCCTGGACAGGATCGCGGCGGGGATCGTGGCAGTGGGCTGGATCGGTGAGGCAAGGTTAGAGGCAGGCAGGAACGCAGGGACGAAGCAGGCAGGGCGTCAGACAGGAACACAGGGAGGCAGGACAGGCGGCGGCTGGGACAGGTGAAGGGGTAGGGCAGGACACAGGCTACATACAAGGCTTGGAGGTCAAGGGGTGTCCCACCAAGCACCCAGCAAGAGGGAGGGCAAGTGAGGGCAAGCAAGGGCCAGCGAGGACAGAAGACCCAAAAAGCAGGCTGCAGCCAGGGAAAAAGGGACAAAAAACAGGCTAGAGCCAGGATAAGAAGCTCAGAAGGTCCCAGAGTAGCTGACGCAGTTACTCTTTATACCCCCTGGCTCCTCCCAAGGTCTGCCTGCTGACAGGAGACCATTGGCCCAGTCCAACGTTCCACTGCAGTCCATTGGTGGAGACCTTTTGCCATCTGATCAGAGAAGCCTCTCTGGAGGGTACAGTGGCCTTGGTGGTCTCCTGCTGACTGTCTGTGCCATGTGAGATATGAAATGGTTGCCAGCCAAAGTCTCCCCAGAGACAAAGCTTTCTCCCATCTTCTAGTTGCCTCCTGCAAGTGGCACATGTGCAACCCCTCCCCCACATGCCTCTGACAAACAGTGTTGAGACAGATCGGAATTAAATTGGCTCCTCACACATATTCCAGAGGTTTTAAATGAAGACAGAAGCGTTCAAGCCACTCCAAGAAATTCATGAGAAGATATGTAATATCACATATCCATCCTCCTGGAGAGAGCTGCCAAGAGAGGTACACACCAACAGCTGGGCAGCAGCCCTCTCACTCTCCTCAGCCCAGCAACACTTGGGGAAAGAGATAAATGCCAAGAGCCTGGGCCTGCCCTGCCTTCCCAGTCAACTGTGCAAACTGTGCAGAAATCCTAAAAAGGTTTTGATCTTGTTCCGACACTCTTTCCCCCAGCCCCATGCAGGCAGACAAGCCAACCCAACCCATCTCCTGCATGCCTCTGCTAAGCCTCACAAGTCCTTTGTTGAGCTTCCGACTGTGTTGCCTGTAGCCTCGTGTTTTTACTTTGGAGACTTGCCTCATAACCGCCCTCTGTACAGTTTTAATGCTTCATTAAAGGGTTTTCTTTGTCTTCAGTAAGTGTTTTTGCAAACCCAAAATTGTATTTTTAAAAAGCATATTCCAGGTTTGCAAGTCAGCACAACAATGTGACACCTTATCCTTGATACGTAGTGCAACTGAAGGAAGAAAAAGATCTTCACACATTATCAGAATACTCTTCTCACTTCTTTTCTTTGTTTCTAAATCTACTGAAAAGAACTTATAATGTTACAATGTCAGTTGTTTAGTGATACACCACCAAAAATCAAAATCATGTTTGCCCCAAAATGTGGATATTTATATTCAGAAACATAAGGTCTTACAACAACTGATCTATGCCTGGTAGTAAGAAAGAATAATGAGAAAACTTGTATTTTAAACACTGAGTCTTTGTCTTACAGTAAATTTGTCGTTCAGCAGCTGATCTTAGCAGAATTGTCTCTGCACAACTTTGTGACCCAAAGCAACCCAAAAGACAATGGAAACAAAGCAATTTTGAATACATCTCTCCCACTCCTGCCCTGTGTTGTTGCTTTTTTGAACCAAATGGAGGAAAGGTGTGCATGCAAAATGGGGTCAAGTGTACTCATGGTTCAGAAAACTGGGGCTGAACATCTTCTAAGTCACTGAGCACAAAAACAAGTTTCAGCCGTACACAAAGCTCGTTTCCTCTGCATACAGAGTGCGCCTCACCTTAGTGAAGCTCAACCATAGCTGAGGTGGTTCTCTCATCTCTGTATTCCAGCACTTTTTGTCAAGAGAATAAAAGAAAAATGTCACAGATCTGTAAAGTGCAAGGGGCTCATCTATATGATGGGATTTCCTTCAGAGTAACAAGTGGTTGTTCACCAGAGTCATTAATGTATAAATGCTGACCTTACATCCAGGCTCGCACCCTAGACTGGCAGTGAAGATGATGCCCAGCTGTAAACACCCAGTGTTTATTAGCACAGTGTGGGACTGAGGGACCCCTGTTCCCTCTCAGGGGGAGATTCCTACACTTGAAACTCAGTTTATAAATAAGCAAGGAAGGTACCAAACCTCCATCACAACCTCAGTGCTGCTCTGCACAGGGCTTTGGTTACAATGAAGTGGAGGAATGTGGGGGTCTGGAAGTAAAATTTGGCAATTTGTGCTTATTAATACAGTGCCTTCTGCTGCTGCAGGTAATAAAGCAGCTCACAGAGAATGTATGAACTGATTGGGGATTAATATTTAAATACCTTTAAGAATTACACTTCTACCAAAGCCTCTTTTGGAATATGAAATTGCCCTAGTTTGAAAGACAGGTGTCTGCCAAGGAAGGCGGGAACCTCCCTTGGGACCCCCTTCCCTCCAAATTTTTGTAAATTTGAAATTACAGAGCTTTCAGG
>VZTE01000044.1:6106-25529 GCA_013397775.1 Eulacestoma nigropectus
CTCCCAGCAGGGCAGGGAAAGGCAGGCTTGGGATCCCGGGGTCCCCTGAGGCACTCGAGCAGATGGGCAGAAGGAAGGCAGCAGAAAGCAGGCGGCCTGTAGTAGTGGCGAACTCTCTCCACAACGACAGCAGCTCCTCTCCCCTTCGAATGCCGGCAGAACAAGAGACCTAGGAGCCCCACCCAACCCCTTTTATCCAGTTCAAATCTCGCGACCTCTCTGCCCCACACGAGAAAACCCCAGGTAAAAGAGGCTGGCCAGCTAGACTCCTCCCCCTGTGGCCAGGTCTTTTGTCTCTTTGGCAGCTTGTATGGGGAAAAATTCTTTGAGAGAAAAAGAAAACAAAAGGAGAACTCCTAAAACCCCAACAACTCGAAAGAAGGAGCTTTGTTTCTCCACCTTAGAGGGAGAAGGGAGAGTGAAGTGCCTTTCCATTTCTTCACTTACTCTGGAAAGGGAGGAACACAATATTGATAGTCTTTAAAGTCTCAAAAACAAGAGGATGGTGTAATGTTAATGAAACTATCCCAACTTAATCGACGAAACTGGGTTTGTGATGTAGAGTGTCTGTGAACTGCGTCGCCTTCAAGCAAGAATATGTTATGCAGGAATCTGCCTTAGATGTCTTTCTGTTGAGAGTTATCATTAATGGATGGAATGGGTGAAGGGCCAGAAGCTTGCCTATGATGTTCATGGTAACACAAAATCAGAAATCACAGAAGATGCAAAACTACCTTAAAAATTGGGGACTTGCTTTAAAATTATAGATAATACCTTTAAATTAGATGTGGCTTGGTCTCTCCACATGGGCATGGTACCTAGCCCGACACATATTTTGGTATACAAACTGTATGGTGTTTCTCACCATGTTTCTTTACAAAGCAGGGAAAGGGACTAGGTTTGTTTTTATCATGTCTGGTGTGACGGCAGTCTATGGTTTTATAACATCAAAGGTAATGGGAATCATGTGTGAGGTATATTCAGGGTTTTTTGCCTGTCCTGGTCTTGGCTGCTACCTCTGGGAATTCATTAATAATCACATCCAGCCTCGTGAGGGGAACAGGAGAGGATGATTTTTCCCAGCCATTCAAGTCTTTTTCCTCCTTCAGGTCTGCTACAAAACTTATGAGAATTTTTTAATTCACTTTGGGTGTTTAGGAAAGCATGCCCTCACTGATACGTCTGTTATATGTCCTCTGTAGGCTCTAAACTGTCTTTAGAGACAGGACAAAAATTTGTAGGGAGGTTGTTCAGACTATCCCCAGGAATGGATAGTCATGACTGACATGGAATGTGAGAGGACATGGGCCAGTATTTGGAGGACTTCTCTCCTCCAATGGTTTGGGAGTACACCTCTAAACAACTTTAGGATGCTGTTAAAGAGATAAAATATGTGAAGGAAAAATGTTCTGGCAGTTCCAGAGCGGGGCAGAGTACTGTAACCAATTGCTAAGTACCAGACATTGCTTGTTATGGTACAGCACCTTCACCGGAACCGGAAGGAAAGCAAATCAACAGGCACCATGGACACTCAAACTGCAGCTGAACCAGAGGGATAGACTAAACCAGTCACCCCTATTCAGAAGAGGAAATCCAAGACCAAATCAATTCATGCAGTGAGTGATGAAGAGGAAGTGGGACCGTCACAACCAATGGAAGAGACAGGGCCAGAGATAATCACCTGATCTCTGTCCCTGGGTGAGCTGTGTGATATGCACAAAGATTTCCGCCACCAGATGAGTGAGTCCATGTTGATCTGGCTGCTCCAAATATGGTATGCCATGGCCAGTGATATGAACCTACATAGCAGTGAAGCCAAGCAACTAGGATCCCTGTCCCAGACCACAGGTATTGACCAGGGAACTGGCAGAAGACCAGAACCTCTAAGCCTCTGGAGGCAACTCCTGTGAACTGTGAGAGAAAAATACTTTTGCAAGGAAGACCTGTCAGTGCACCAAGGCAAGAGAGACACCACAGAGCAAGGTATCCAGTTGTCTGAGAGAATTAGCTGTGCTGGAGATGACTTTTTCAGGCAACAAGCAATTCCCTAATAATCCAGACAGCATCCAGTGTACATCGCAGGTATGGCTCAAATTCAGACAGAACGAGTCAGCGTCATAATGCTAGCCCATTAGCAAGGACAGAATGGAAAAACAGAGAAGAAAAAGTGGGCACTTTGGTTGGCAACTTCCAGCCATTTGAAAAAACTATCACTGTCCCATTATGGGCCCACGTCTCATCCAGCTGAGGATGTCTGGAATTTAAAGGAGAAATGTCTTGATTTGAGACAAGTTTAGGAGGCAAAGTCCTGTAATGAACACCTCCTTGTAAGAAGGCAGTTTTCAGCACTCCCTCCCCCACCGATACAAAAGGAATTCCTTGGATGAAGGTGAAAAAAACTATTTATTTAACAAGCAGCGTGCTGGCAGGGCAAAGAAAAAAATGAGTCATGTTGGATAATAAACCTTCTTGATGCAGAGAAAGCTGGTGGTTTTAGAGTTCTGTCTGTAGCTGGCTTGGCTCCTCCTGAGGCCCAAGGCCAGGATGCAGTGTCCCCACAGCCTCCCTGCTGGTCCACAGGGTCTGATGATCTGGTTCTCAGATCACAGCTAAGCCAAACAGTTCCAGAAGAAGAAGAAGAAGAAGTTCCAGAGGATTTCAGTATGCAGTCCTGGGAAAATTTCTTGCCTCAGCTAACAGGCTAGCTAAAAGCAGGAAGGTGCTTCCTCGGCTCTGCAGCAGTGAGAACGAAGGAGAGTGTGTGTGAGTCCTCGAACACAAACCACACCGAAGAATTCACCTGGCTTCTCTCCCCCCTCTCCTGGACCCAGCTTAAAGCTATGGGACTGTCCTAGGTTACAATGTAAGATGTGCTCAAAAGTATATATTCTATCACCATCTTCATAAGCTGTTAAAAAACCGGTGGGGCAGTGTTCCCCACCTCCTGCATGACTCATCCCTGATAAACTCTGGGGATATCTCCCGTTAATGGGCCAGCTGTTGAAACCAGGTGGGGCAGTGTTTCTTATCTCTCCCATGACCCATCCTCCCTCCAGGGGGATATCTTCTGTTAATGGGCCCATCAATGCCTTGCCTTATGACTCACCATCCCATTGTGAGATGCTCTGCCCAGGAGGAGAAACTAAGCGTTCCCATCTGTATATAATTGGAGATTTGGAACACCAGAGTCTGCCCTTATCTCCTGGATTTCCAGAGGACAAGAGCTACACAGCCACCACTGGACCTTCCGAGGAAGACCAGACCCCTTGACAAGATCACTGCCTCAACAGAACCATCACTCCAGCAGACTGCAGGCACCGTTTAATCGGACTGCTACCAACACCCTGACCAACAGGGTGTCAGGTTGTATTCTGACTCTGTCAGTGGTTTTTCTTTTTGTACTATTGCATTTATTTTATTTTTCCTATTAAATTGTATTTCTGACTTGGAGTCTCTCTGGTTTGCTTTCAAACCAGTACAGGGACCCATTTCTGGGCATAAAGCAGACAATAGGGAAATACAGTATTATCATAAAATCACCCCAAGACAGGAAATTAAAGACAGCCACCAGAAACACAAAGAAGAAATTTTCTATGCTCCACCAGTACAGACCAGAGTCTTTGCTATTAGGAGCAGGCATCCCCTGGCTAGGAAGAGAGGGTACACCCTTCAAGGTAATCCTTGGTTTTACCTGCATGGACATGTAGAAGACATGAAGGTGTGGGATGGAAACCTCACCCCTGCCCTAGAAGCACTGGTACATGAGTTGAAGGACTACCACAGGAAACTCACTGAGCATAAATGCCACTCTGGTTTCTCGTGGGCCAGCCCCTAGGCAGAACAGAAGAGATGATGTTATGTCTGATCCTGTTTCAGGGACATCCAGGTCGTATTTACAAGGAGGGAGCCAGGAGTACCATGAGCAGAACTAGAGGGGCCCTGCCTCTAGACAAGTGGAGAAAAGGGAAGATGGGATCTATTGGACTGTGTGGATCGGCCTGGCACATCAGGCCCACAAGAATACAAGGCTCTAGTTGATACCGGCAAACAATGTACCCTGATGCCATTGAGATATATAAGGTCAAAATCTATCTTTGTTTCTGGAGTGACAGGAGGATCTCAACAGTTGACTGTACTGCAACCTGAGGTGAGCTGGACCAGGATGGAATAGCAAAAACAGCTCGTTGTGAATGGCCAAGAGGTCTCACGAATCCTTGGCATAGATTACCTCAGAAAAAGGTCTTTCAAAGACCTAAAGGTTTGGCTTTTGGGATAGCTGCTCTGGACACAGAGGAAATTAGACATGTGAATACCTTGCCTGTTCTCTCAGAGGACCCTTCTGGTCTGGCCACTGCTGACAGTTGAAGAACAACAGGTACAATGGCCACCACAACAGTGCATCGCCAGCAACAAAGACTCCGTGTTTCCTGTCCATAAGATGAATCACGGAGAGCCAGATCACCTAGTCAATGAGCCAGCAAGACTCATTCACCCTTTAATAGTCCTATATGGCCAGTGCCTCAGTCCAGTGGAAGGTGGAGACTGACAGTGAACTATCAAGGCCTCAACAAAGTCAGTGTGCTGCTCTGCTGGACATACTGGACATACTGGAACTTCAGTACAAGCTGGAGTCCAAGGCAGCAAAGTGGTGCCACTACTGATATTGCTATTATGTTTTTCTTAATTCCTTTAGAGGCAGAGTGCTGTCCACAGTTTGCTGGAAGGGAGTGCGATACACCTGGAACCTACTACCTCAGGGGTGGAAACACAACTCCACTATTTATCATGGACTGCTCCAGACCGCACTGGAAAAGGATGAGGCTCCAGAACACTTGCAATACATTGATGACATCTTCATAGGGGGGAAGAGAAGAGGTTTTTGAGAAAGGGGAGAAGATAATCCAGATCCTCCTGAAAGTCAGTTTTGCAATAAAACAAAATAAGTTTAAGGGACGTGCCCAGAAAATTCGGGTTTTAGGAGTAAAGTGGCAAGACAGACATTGTCAGATTCCAATGGATGTGATTAACAAAATAACAGCTATATTTCCACCAATCAGTAAGAAGAAAACACAGGCTTTCCTAGGCATGTGGGGTTTTGGGGAATGCATATTCCAGAGTACTGCCAGATTGTAAACCCTCTCATGTCACAGAAGAAAAACGATTTGTCATGCAAAGAGTTGGCACCAGTTCACAACCTCGTCTCAGGAACCCGACACCCAGAGCTCAATCACAGCTTGTCCAGCAGCTGCATACCAAGCTACCTGCACCAAATGTATTCCTCAACAGAATACAGGACATTAGGTCTGAAGTGAAAGCAGTTAAGTGTGAATTCAAGGCTGTGACTATCAGACTAAAGGGACAGTCTGTATAGCTGAACAACTCTTCCAAAAAATTCAAATTTTGTTGCTTCCTTCTATACTGATCCACAGACTATGCACTGGTATTACTCATAACTTTGTGATTGAGGATACACCATACTTTCATTTGTTAATTACATAAGAATTGTGAAAAACCAGATCATGGAATCCTGGAATGGTTTGGGTTGGAAGGGGCCTTAAAGACCATCTAGTTCGAACCTCCCTGCCATGTGCAGGGATACTTTCCACTAGACCAGGTTGCTCAGCGCCCCATCCAGCCTGGCCTGGAACACTTCCAGGGATGGGGTATTCATAACTTCTTTTGGTAACCTGTGCCTGTTCCTCACACTCTCATCCTAAAGAATTTCGTTCTAGCATCTAATATAAATCTACCCTATTTCAAGAGGGGCAAAGTCTGCCTGCAATGCAGCCAGTGACTTAAAATCTTGTCTTCTCAACCCTTTCTGCTATAGCTTTAAGAAATAGAGTAATTAACACAAAGTTTTTAAGTCTCGGTTTGTAAAGAAAATAAGTTTATATCCAACTGGATAGATATAAATTTAGATACAGATATAAATCTATATGTAAATTTTAAAGTTTTAGTAACACAGGGAAACTGCATTTCCATATCCTGTATCTATGCCAGTACCCACTGATAACAGTCTTAGAGAGCCTGTAGAAACACAGTTTTAAAAAAATTTACTGTCTCTTTCAAAAAGTATTGATGGTGTAATGCAGGAGATAAACCCTGAAAAATAGACTGTGAGAGCTAAAGAAAATTGAAGATTCCAATTCTTCTCTTCCTTACTGTTGCAAGGGCAGGAGAGGTGTTTTATTTTTGCTAATTTTAGCCACATCTGTCCACTTATTTTCACAATAAAACACTAAATGCTAACACATGCTGTATGTATTCTACTGGCTGATGACTGCTTTTTTGGTTGGTTGAAAGAATTAAGAAAAATTGTTAACAAACACTTCTTAAGCCCTGTCTGTCTTGCAGTGACAAATATATTGACTGGAGAGGTTGCAGATAGTGAAGATGGAAAATGCCAAATGACTTCTGCAATAGTGACTCCCTGTTTCATACTGGAAAGTAATTTTTTAATCATTATTAATTTCCCAACAAACTCTCTATGCATCAATGGTCAATTGTAGCAGATAAGAAAAATCTTATAGAATAAGGGCCTTCTTAGGCCTCTGTTCACTTCTGTTCACTTTGCCACTTCTTCTCACCAGAAAGGACCCTGGGAAAGGTTCAGCTGACAGGATAAAAAAAACAAGTTACATAGCCTAAAAAACAAGTTATATAACCTAGACAACAAGTTGTATAAGCAAGTGTGGTCACCTCATGGTGTGGGTTCTTGTTGGTGAAACGTATATGTGAACACTGGACGACCAAAGGCCTTATTGGTTAAAGGGATGCGTGAACAGCAACACGTGCAGTGACAGGCAGCCAACACATGCTGTTATCTTCTTACAAGAATGTAAAGAGATAATAACTCAGTGTCTGAGTACAGCTTAAAAAGGCATGGATTTTTGCAATAAACAATTCCTCTCAGCAACTGTGCCTTCTTTTCACATTGCTACAGTTAATGTCAGCAGTGGTGCTGACATTGCACATGCAGTGTTAAGTGTTTTACAGCAGTGGTGGCTTGATTTGTGTTTAAAGTTTTCCACTGGACTTTTTATTTTGTCTGTTAGTCTGGCACAAGCGTATCAGAAGAGTCGTATTCAATCACTTGGGGGTTAATGAAGCATGAGGAATACAACTGCAGTTACATCCATGAGAGAGAGGGGAGTTGCTTCCTGATGGTATAAAGATAATGCCTGCTGTACATCCTTCTTGGCATACTTGTCTTCTTCATTCCCTCTTTTTTCCTATTTTGTTCCTTTTTCCACTTTAATCTTTATCCCCTGTTCTGCTTGTTTTTCTGAATATTAAATACAAAGTGCACAGTTTGGAGTAAGCAGAAACATCATACATTTGTATTCAAATTATAAAGCTACGTCCAAAGAATGAAATTGATTTATTCACTACTCATTATTGTAAGAAAAGGAACACTACTATATTTCACTTTTCTTAAAGGAAGGTGTTTTATCCTTCTCATGGTTTTTCATCAAGTCACAGTGCTGTATCTGAAGAGTTATAAACTGATTTAAAAAATGTTCTTATTAGTCAGCCAATTGTTAAGTAAATGGTAACATTTTTTATTTATTACATATCTAAAGGTAATTTTTGTCACTAAATGTGATCCCATTGATTCCATTCTCGTTACAAACAAAACCACAAAATGGAAACAGCAGTTCTCAAGCAGTGGCAGAGGATTTTTAAGATGGTTCAAGCTCTGTAAAAGACTGTTGAAAAACTGTGGTGAGCAGGTGGTTTTAGCATGTTCTTACAAACTTCATGTATTGCTTCTTCCATCTGGTGCCTGTGAATTATTTCCTAATATTACCTTTAAAATCCAGATACTTATTACTCAGCTGACTTCTGCCTGATATTGCTCAGTCTACCTTTTGTTTTTCCTACCCTTTCCTCCCCAGTCATCTTTCAGTACATGTCCACGTTGGATTTTGTTGGCACAGTTACTTTATCCTCCTTTGGCTTCTGTGTTGCATATACAGCTTATAATTGAGTGATGTAAGAGCAGATCTTCACATAATAAATTCGATTTTTTTTAATGCTTAAACTCATGTTAAAGTTTAGAACAGCAAAAACACCACTGACACAACTTCTTTGAAAATGAGGACTCCAATATCTAATTAAATCTCATAACCACGCCACAGAGGAGGAAACCAAATATTTAAACACTGATGTAGTCAAAGCCTTCAGGACCTTTGACATTAATAGTGTGCTTTTCTCCCGAAGTTTCCAAACATGATTTCTTTTCTAGCCATTATGTCTAATACAAATACTGTTAAGTGTCCAGTAGTGTAACCCCTCATCTATTTTAAAAGTAGCTGAAGTTTTCTGTAAGAAAGAAATCCATTTTTGTAATAACAGTGTACATAGGCAGCAGTGAGTCCATGGAGGTATTTTTAGATTAATTGCTTCCCAAAATTAAATTTAAAATTCAATAGGTGTCCAGAAGTGCACTAATACTTGAGCTTTTTTTTCCCCTGTGAGTGCTTGTCTCACAGAGTGTAGTCCCTCCTCAGAGAGTTTTTGGGGCTTTGGTTGAGCTGAGACACTGTGTTCATTGAAGGAATGCTGATCCTCAGAGAAACCTTCTGAAATAGTTGTTTCCATTGAAATGGGAAGTAGTTCTTGTTCAAAACCTGGTTCAACTTGAAATTGAACATTTAGAATTGTTTGAATATTTTACATTGTGGAATACCTTTAGCTCTCATTGGTTTTGGTTTCAGTCAAGATGTAATATCAGTATTAGTCACAAGAAACTGATTTTATTTTGTCAAACACATTCAAATGACTTAACATCAAACATGAAATCTAGTATAAACTTCATAAGCCAGTTGATGCTTTTCCAGATATCTAGTTTTTTGCATCAGCTAATTTCTATATATCCCCTTAAGCATCTTCCCTCACATGTGTATTAAGAACTCATGTGTGAATGTCCAGTGGGAAAGAAAAATACTTTTCTCAGAACATGAAAATCCTACCTTGCTATCTTGAACCTCTGTCTTCCAATGCTGCTGTTAACTTACTGCCAGCCTCTGATGGGATATATATGTGCTTGCTACTGATGAAATCTGTTACTCTTCACAGGGTTGTTTTTATTTGTGCTCATGTCATAAATTGCTTTGCATCATTGGCGAGTTGTCTCTCTTTTTTTTTTTTTTTTTTTTTTTTTTCATTAATTTGTTGTTGAATTTTGGCAAAATCAACATAATGATTGGGCATGTTTAGAAACACGTTTACCGGAGTTACAATTTGAGACTCAATGCCACAACTATGCTGCTCCCTAAGCAGAAGGGAGTTGGTGTTTGGGGCACTATAAGGCATAACCTCTCACCACCTCTAAAGTATTTTGCTCCAACCTGGCTTTTTGCATACAGCTATATGCTCACAGCAGTCTCAAGAGTTCCTTGTATTATCCCTGTGTTTCTTGAAAGATATTTTCTGTTTTGTCCAAGCCCTTGGCATTTTTAAGCTCTCGAATTTTCATTTGTCATGTAAGAGCTGCATATATATTTAGTTTCAATTTTAAAAAATTACTGTGTTTATTTCTTCTTTCATGCTGGAAGCTGTTCTGTTGGAGATTTGAGTGTTCTTCCTTAAGAAACCTGTACATATCACACCAATGTAATAAAGAAAAGGTTTAACACATTTGCTTTCTTTGTGTGTCTTGAAACAGTCTCGTTTCAGAATACCCAACAGTTTATTTAGCTTAGAACTTATATGTTCAAATAATCAGGAAGAATTTGTACTTCTGATATTTTAATTTTAAGAATACTCCTAAAGTGCTACAGCAAAAATATAGTAGATAGAATCAAATTTTTCCCATTATCAGCAGTAACAGAAATGTTACAGATACATACCTTGCTGTGTTTTTTCCTGAATATATACTGGAAGAAACCTGTCTGGAATTAGTTCTGGTTTACTTCTGACCCAAATACCTGTAAGTCAGACATGTCAAGAAATTTATATCATTGTTGATTCTTTGTATGGTTTCTTACCAAATAATGAGTAAATGCTGTTTAGGAAAATGATGCTGCTCATGTTCTGAGGAAGAGTCTAAAAACAAATATTTTGTCAAATAAGCCTGTAGGAAAATAGTGAAACAATCACGAAGAGAAGAGTCTCTGTAAGATCAGCTCTATGGAAGTTTGAAAATGTAGAATTCAGGCTACCCAACTTTTTTCTGCATGATTTCATCTCTGCTTGTACAGTAATTCAGAGGGAGGGGAGTAAATTACGGAGGCACTGAAGACATCGTGAAAGAACAGCTTCCTCTCTACACTTTCATATTTTACTGCAGTGGGATATGTGCTAGGATATTTAGGGTTTGTTTTGTTTGTTTGTTGGTGTTTTTTAAAAAGCAGTTTTCAAAATAATATCTTTTCAGGATTCTTGCATTGCTGCTAAGGGAAGCCACAGATATCTGACTGCAGTTTCAGCTTCTCACTAGAACCCATACCTAGAATTTCTTGGCTTAGAATAAAAGCTCGTGTTTCTGTGTAAAACAGGTACAAGAGCAATTGGCTATGCTTCAGGAAAGAGTGGCAAATGAAGGAATAGCTTCACATAGGAAGGATCAAAGTGCTTTTTTAAACAAGACACATGATAACATCCATATAACTTATCATGAGTTTGATATGGTAATTGAAGTTTTAAAGGGAAGATTTTCAGCAGGCTGCTGAGAATATTGGATAGGTGTTGAAAAAGCAGAAGTCATTTAAAATTTGGATTGTATTAGCATCTCCTAATTTCTTCAGTGCATAAAATATTCAAGAAACAAATGAATTTCTGATTGCATGTTGACTGTTGCGCTCAGTACAGAAACTGAATAATGCCAAAATGAATCTTTGCCTACAGAGGGAAAATTAAAACCAGGTATAAAATAGTTTTCATGGGTGCCTGCCATTTAGCCAGTGTCAAACCACGACAACACGCATGAGCAAGTCAGAAAGAAGTCATAATTTCCACAGAGAAATCTTCTCTGGTTACAACACAGAAAAAACATGAGTGCACCTAGGAAGGATGTGTGAGGTGAATTGTGAGAAAAGTCACCAGGGTGAACAAACTAATGTTCCAAAAGAAAGCAGATTTCTTTAAATCCTGCATTCCAACATTTGGAAGAAAAAGAATCTTGCATTCAAGCCTGTCTCTGCTACTTTGTTCCTTTCAGTTATTTATGAGATAATTATATTCAGCTTTGCATATGTAAAGCAACAAATTTCTCCCATGGCTCAAATAACTTTGTTTTGCTACAGTTTACCAGTTTCACGTATGGAGTGCTACTATCTAAGGTAGTGGGATTTTTGCCTCACACTTTTCTGAAGACCATAAAAAAGTCGTGTCATCAGTCAAAAATCCCTAGCATACCTACTTAATTCATTAATAGCTGATATTGTTTAGGAATCACAGTGGCATGACTGAGATGGAAGCACAATGGGAATTAAACTGATTTACCCAGAGTGGTTGTGGATTTTCCATCCTGGGAAATACATAAAAGCTGTGTGAACATAGTACTGGGCAACTGGTTCTAGGCAGCCGTAAGTGGTTTGGGAGGGAGGACCAGATGGCTTCCAGAGGTGCCTTCCAGTCTCAATCATTCTGTGGTTTAGAAAAAGCAAACTATCAGTGAAAGACTGGTGGTCTGGGGTACGGGAGAAACTTTTCAGTGTTGTTTTGTCCCCCTAAGTGCAAAATGGGGGCAAGGTAATACGAGTACTTCAACAGCACCTGGAAACTGGACAGGATATGGAAGAGAAATGGGCTGGGAGAAGGGAAAAAGACTGCTGCAGACCCGATCCCAGTTGATTGATGTGGATTAGGAGAATGAGCAGGCTGTGGGGCTCAGGCATACAGTGCAGTACAGCATTCCTTCTTTACCTCATCTCAAGATGCAACTGACCCCTACCTAACCTAATACACAGTTGCAAAAAAAATGGCATAGCTGCCTGGTTATGTTAGACTGCTTGGTGACACTTGCCCTCCCTCTAGGCAAGGATGTAAAAAGAAAACCAAACTTGATCCAGTCTGTTCTTAGTCTGACATCCAATCACCCCATGACCATATTGCAAAAAGAAGTTATTGAAAAAAGGCATATGTTCATGAGGAATATTCAACACTAGACCATTGAATTTGGTCTAGATTATTGAATTGGAGACAATTGCTTTCATGTATTGAATCTAGGGTGAGAAGCCTAACCAGGGTTCTTGGGATTTTTTTGATTATCCCCTGGCATTATTTTAGAGAATAACTAAGACAAGTAGGAGAAATACTATAGACTTTGGGGGCAGCAAAGCGTTAAACGTACTTGAGAGAGAGGTACTCTAATTCTCATGTACGTACATCTTCCAATAGACCTTCCTTTGGCCCTACTCTCTTAAATGTTTAGATGTCCTCCGAAAAAAGGTTGTGTGACCATCTTGGGAGAGAAAAGCATGACACCAGATGATGAATCCTGTAATGAAAATCATGGTGATTTTTTGATGAACTAATAATTTTCAGATTTAAAAAATGTGTTGAGGCTAATGAAAAGTATACAATATAATGTGTCTACCTGAATTATGAATTTTCCTGTCTTAGTGAGTTTACTGAGAACTGCAATCTGGATTCTCCCAGTTGAATATATTGTCAAGTCTTGTGAGAGATCTATTAAATCTTGGAGTAGGATTACTACTTTAAATCTAATTAAGAGCTATTATTTTGTTAACTACTGTTTGCAAATTATGTATCTATATTCTTGCTGAAACTACTATTTTTTTTGTAATAAGAATCGAGTTTGTCTTGGAGTGCACTAGCGTTGTCTTTGCATGGGACTGCCAAGCAATACTTAAAAAAAATATTTTGCATGGAGAATTTATCCAGAGGTTGATAGGGATTGTAATACACTGAATTAGGACTCATAGATAGCACTCACTAAAAAAAAATCACTTTTCAGAACCTATTAATGGACTGTTTCCACAAAATAAATATTGTGAAAAAACCTTGCACTACATTTTCCTGTCAAAACAGTTTCTGCGATATCTCTCTGTCTTTTGATACATCCATAATACCTACAGTTGGTATATAAAAGGAAGCTTTTAGATATCATGGTGATGAGTAATTCAAAATGACTGACGGACACACTAAGGCAAGGGATGTCTTGAGCATTGTTCTGAGCTAACGGAACTTCTAGAAATATGTATAAATTTATCAGATTTACTTTCACTGAGTGTCTAATGAAGAAAAAAATTGCATTTGTAAGTAAAATTACTTGCTAATAAAAATCTGTGAATAAAATGTTATAAAAAGAGCATGATGATAAAGAGACTATAAGAAAAAGACTATGAAAAAGCAAAACCAGGATGAACCAAGAGGTGGAGTGAGAACTTAGTTAAAAGTCTTTCCTGAATACCTGTGATAGGATGTAGGATGAGACAGAACAGATGTGTGACAGTCAGAGTGGAGACCAAAGCCACAGCAAGCCTGCTAAAATGAATGTAATACTATGCAGATTTTTTTTAATGTTACTTTAATAGATATAGCAAAGGAGTATTTTCCTTCAATATTATTTAAGATGGATGCCACACTGGTAATGGAGGGATTGCATTACTGAAGAAAGATCTGTGGTCTGAGATATTTTACTACTGAGAAATAAAATATGCTAAATTATTGAACTGATGTGTGGAAGGAAATTTAGGCATATCAGTACAGTAAATATATTTTATTGGTACACTTTAAAGAAGTAGAAATTAAAGAATGTGCAATGTAAATTAGAAGATATTTTTCTTCTGAAAGAAATTGTGCAAAGGAAATGAATTTAACTCTACAGCTTAAAACAAAAGTGAGCTAATTGGTAATGAAAAAATGATAGGGTTTTTATGTACTATTAACTAAGTAATCTAAGGATAAATTTTAGAGAAAAATCCGTGCAACAAATACGGCAGCAAACTGCTGGACCTTAACTAGCATGTAGCACAATGATCAATGGTAAATGTTAATGGCTGCATACCATTTTCAATTGGAGCAGTCATTGTCCATTTGCATGAATGAGGATGAATTGGGATGATCAGGATGAATCAGGAAGATTTAACTGATTTGGTGTCAGAAACACCATCGTTATAAAGATTTTACAGAATAAGAATAAATCATAGTATTTGAATTCTTTGGCATTAGATTTCTTTACTTTCAGAGGGAAATCATCTTTCATAACATTAAATTGTGATTATTAGTTTAGGGATCATTCATAAAAGATGGACTTCTACCTTAGTATAATAAAAAACAAAAAAACCAAACAAAACCAACGCCCACAACCCTCCCTAAACTACACCCCCCACCAATTTTTTTCATTAATAAGGATTTTTGTTGATGGGGTGGAAGGGCATTCTTTGTTACAGGATTGTCTTTTTCATTTGTTAATGAACTAAAAAGAAATTGAATGTTTACTCTTGCATTGTGGCAACTATATGAACTTTAGTAGATTGAAAAATTTTAAAAATCTGTCACGCAGTAGATTGTTCCCCTGTTCACTAAAGTAGTTCTTGCCATTTAAATAAGCAGTTAAAGCATGATTCCCAGTTTTCCAGCATGGATCCCTGGTCCTTATCTGTTGCGTTCTGCCTTGGAAGAAAGCCCTTGTCCTACAGAGAGGAGGAAAAAGGGGGTATGCAGCTCTGTCTTCCAAAAAACATATCTTACATGCTTACTGTGGCAGTAAGTTTAAGAGAATGTTCAGAGGGTATCTGACTAAATGGTACCATTAAGTGAGCAAAGGTGTAATATCCTTGCAGTTTTCTGACGACCTAGTGTTTCTTATCTGTGGTTGTGCTGCTGCTCCTTCTGCTCACCATCACTTGGAGGATGCTCATGCTGGGCAGTGAGTTGGAAGAGGTTCCAGACCTACCAGGACAGCAGCAACGTGATGTTTTGGCTACACTACTTTCCTGATAGGAAGCAGAAGCAGATAGTTTGGTTTTGGCAACTTGATTCTTGCAATCTAAGCACAAAATAGGTCCAAAGTTAGATTGACAGGATGAACCATAGTCACCATACCACGACAATATTATGAGGTCTTACTACTTCTCTAAGCCTATGGTGTCACAAATCCAAAATGACAGATTTCTAGTTATTCCATAAAATTGGACTCAGTACTCTAGCAAGATGATATATAACTACATTCAAGAGCAGGGGAGACTAGGAAGAAGGTTTCTTCACAATGCTGTGTGAAAATTAGATCACGTTTTGAAAAAAAGAGCTATTACATATGTGGAAATCAAGAGAAAGTGGGACTAAATTTTAGCCTAGTTTTATCAAAAAGGAAACAGGGACAACCTTGTGTTTTTCCTGCCTTCATTCTTACACACAAGCACAGTAGTGTTGCAATTTGGTAAAACTTTGCCCACAGGACCATTGCCCACATTGAAATTGCCCACATTGCCCATAGGAAATTTTTGTTCAAAGTGGAAATAAAATGGATTAATACAAAGAATGAAGGTCTGTTTGGACAGGAAACAGGTTACCCTAAAACCATAAGACAAATCATTGGTGATATTCTTCACCTACATAATATTGGGAATTCGAATGTTCAATAGTGATTGAGAGTAGGAAAGAGATGAAATCCAAACAAAATACGTTATGAATATTCATAGTGCTGAGGAACTAATCTTGTATATCCTGTGAGTTTGTTACAAGACTAATAGCAATTGGAATTAAGATAATCAATGCTAATCTGCTACTAAGGTGATGAAGCTGTGAAAAACACTAATCTGATTTTAGAGGATATCAAGAAAGGCATTGTAGGAGACGGTCCGAAGATCCCTCATCTGCCTCACGATCATCGACGAGGACAGAGACTGAAAAACCCTAAAAACAAAAGAAAAAAGAAAGAGAGTACAGGAGTCCTAGCCAGACCGAGGTGGGATGTCTGCCAAGTGTCTGCAGGTGTGCACAGTAAACAGGTTGCTCTGGTGCTGTGCCTTGCTGCCCAGGCGGGAAGGGCTGTACTGGAGTGAGAAGGAATGTCCCCTGCACCTGCCCTGCACCATTACCCAAAAAACAGTGGGTCTTATTCCCCCACCTCTTGGCTAGCTGCCCCTCGCTTTTGAAAAGACTATAAAGGGATTTTCTGAAAAGACCCCTACGAGTACTCCCCACGGAAAGAAGACGGATCTATTGGCAGGACCATGAGGATTCTGCCTCGCCGTTGGTAGCTATTAACCCTCTCCCCTGCTTTTTCTCTCTCTATCCTTTGTTTCTTTATATCTCTCCCTCTCCTCTATTGCATAATCGTGTTGTTGGCACTCAATAAAAGTGCACTGTTTTGATTGAAGCTAAAATCCCTGTTTGTGTATCTTTTCACTCTGAGATCAGTTAATGAACCATCATGACTCCCGCTTGTGTTAGTGGATCGTGACAGGCATTTTTATGGGAAAGAAGGAAGTAATAGTGATGATGCTTGAGGATGTGCAGGAACTGATTCAAAATACTGTGTACAGTCTTCTTAAAATTTTTCTAGATAATTGTATGCAAACTGAAAGTATTCATGTAAGCAAACTGAAGAAATATAAAATTAAAATAGTTGAGTACTTACTTTGGGTTAATAAAATGAAGGTTGTTCTGCAGACTAATTAAAAATATGCATAGTCTAATTCTTCTTGCTTTTTTATGCTAAGGAAAACCAGTACCATTAGAGAAAATATGCTGAAGTTGTTCATCATACCATTTGGAAGACTTCTAAATTTTCCAGTAGCTGAAAAATATTTCAGGTGAGATTGGCAGCAAAGTAGAAGCAACATAGAGAAGGAGCTAGCTGACTTAATGGGGGGAAAAACACCAAACAGAATAGGGGAACTTCTAGAGAGAATTACATTTTAGTAAGATTCTGTGATATCTTCAAAAGGTTGTGGAAAGATCAGGCTATGTTTGTTTGTACCAGGTAATTCTTTTTATTATCCTTTGTCCTGGAGGAGTCAAGAAAGGCTTGTCCTTAGATCTGTGGTATGATATATGTTTCCTAAATAATTTCATCCTACCTTTCTTTGAAAACTGTGAATTGAATGTCTGCCCATTACCACATGGAGGACTAGACTTGATGACTTGGGGGATTTGTAGCATTCCTGTTTTCCGACACTAACTTGTCAAACTCCATTTTCTGTTCCCTAGCCTTCAAGATGTACATACATAGAGATCTATCTCTGAAACATTTGTCAACAGTATCAGTGAATCTCTTGGGAGGCAATTTAGGTATCTAAGTTTCAAAAACTGAAGCTTTAGTTCCTTAGGCATTGGCTTGGTTTTTTGAAGACTTACTGTTACAAGTCTGTATTTGCTTCCGAGGTTCTTGTCACTGGTTTGTGCTAGCTCGGTTAGTTAATCATATATGGAACGCCTTCCTCAGTTTTCAGTAAAGATGACATGATTCATAGCAGTTAAGTTTGTTTTGATTCTTTCCCTCTCAAGATATTAGGTTTTGTCTTCCTGAAAGATTTTTCCTTTCTCATGCAAATGAATAACCTCACACAGTACTCTTTTTGCTTGTATAACCTTCTCTTCCTCTAGAAATCTTTATCTAAAATCTAAATCTTTATCTAAAAATGTTCTCGGAAAAATATCTCATCATTAACGCTGAAGGTTGACACCCTTTGGAGGTGATTTTCTGTTTCTAGATATTTGTGGGGAGGAAAGTGTTAAAAACAGAAGATTGGCGAGCAGTTTTTATAAATCTTTTCACTAAAGACTGACCTTGTACCTGGGGTGTTCAGTCTGGGAAATTTCACGTTGAGAAGAAATATTTTTGTAGAAGATAACAGAATGCTGGAAAAGACTTAAAAAGCATTCTTCATAGGCCTAGGCCTAGCCCTGTGAAGAAAAGGCAGAAGGGAGCTTGGAGATTGTAAAAAACCAGCTTTGTGAAGAATTGCACCTGTGCCAGGCCCTTTCGATGTGTGAGCTGGGAACAGCCCAAATGCTTTTTTCCCTTGCTAAGATAGAATAAGCTAAGCAGTGTATAATTCCCCATTTTGCTAGCGAAATAATGGAATAAATTTTTTTCTTAACACTTCAGCTGATGATCATGGCCAGCTTGGTGTTACCTGTGTGTATTCGTTTCACAGAAAATGTTTACCTTTTTCTCTCATTCTGTGGTAGTGGTAAATGACTTAGACTCCTCATCAACTGTCGCACTCAGACACGAAAAAACCACGCAGACCTGGCCAGGTGGGAAGCAAGAAAAAGAGAGAGCTGGGGCGAAACCCCGAACTTTATTTTATATGGTCTTAAAAACCACCGTGGATTGGAGGGAGAAATTACCACCCCTCAATCACACTGGTCAAAGGAAAAATCCATCAAATGCCTCCGCCTAGGAGAATGGAATGAAAAACAATCTAGAAGTTTAGAAAACATTCTAGGCCGATTAGAAAACAAGAGCTATGTTTACAGAAAATGCATGAGAGCTTCTACTACAAAAGTAAAAACACAGAACAGTAGAAAAACCATCGCGACAATCAACATCAGTGATAACTGCTGTCTCTCATGGGTCTGTACTGCCCCTCCTCTGTCTTGCCTTGCCTTTCCCACTTGAACCTTGCATTTCCTTACTGACTCCTCCAAGTCCTTCCCTTGCCCTTCCTACCACTCCATTACTTTGCATTGGCTTGCTCACATATCCCCCACCTTCACTTTCGTACCCCTTTTTTCTGGCCTTGCCTTGCCTGATCCTCCTGTGGAGGATCCTACCCAGTCCTGGAGATCATTACCATTCTTGACCGTACCTTGCTTTATTGACCCTGGCCCTTCCTAACACTTCATTGTCTTGCAATGACTTTCTCACCCATCCCCCACATTGACTTCCCTGCCTCTTTATTCCTGGCCTCGCCTTGCCTCCTCCCATGAGTCTCACTTCCTTGCCTATCCCTCCCTTGCCTTTCCTATCCTACCCCAAATAATCTTGCCATTCCTGACCATTTCTTCCCTGGTCTTACTGGGCCCTCTGTGTCCTTCCATTGCTCATCCTACAACTCCATTGACTTGCATTGCCTTGTTCACTCATCCCCCAGCCTGACTTTCTTACCCCTTTTTTTCCCTGGCATTGCCTTGCCTCGCCTTGCCTTGCCTTGCCTGCTCCTCCTATGATTCCCATTATCTTGCTTACTTGTCACTTGCCTTGTCTCATAAACCCAACCCTTTACTTCCTTTGCCCCTTCTTTTTCCTTGCATTACCTTGCATGCCCTTCCCCTCACCTTCATCTCCTTCCTGCTTTCTTCCCCTCTGTCATTGGTTGAAACTGAGTTGATTGACAAGCTTTTTAGCCAATGCGCTTTTGTGAATTTTGCATATTTAAAGCCCGTGCAAGGGCGGGAAGTTCTCTCTTGTTCCCAGTCTCGCAATGGAGAAGGGGGGGCCTCTGAGCCTCCAGGCGGCCTTGGCCCGGCCCGGCCCGGGCCTGGGCTCCTGCCT
>VZTE01000050.1:0-31426 GCA_013397775.1 Eulacestoma nigropectus
GCACACAGGGACAGTCTGTTCCTATGAGCATGTCACAATATATAGCTTGACAAATGTATCCTTGCTACCAGAAGCTCCCATTTTGGAGCTTTTGACACAGAACCTCCATACTTGATAAAAAGCCCACTTCAGGAAGTATATGGAAATATAAAATAAAAAGAAAAAAAAAGGAGAAGGTGTTTCCTGGTGGAATTTATCACTGAACAACATATGCAATTGACTGCATGATTTACCCTTTTAGTTTAATAAAAACTGGGGCTTGAGCAACTGGGTGCTCATAGGACAAGAAGACATAGCCTCAAGTTGCACCAGGGGAGGTTTAGATTGGATATTAGGAAACATTTCTTCAATGAAAGTGAGATCAAGCATTTCAACAGGCTGCCCAAGGCAGTGCTGGGGTCACCATTCCTGAAGAGATTTAAAAAACGAGTAGATTTTGTGCTTAGGGACATGGGTTAGTACTGAACCTGGCAGTGTTAGGTTGATTGTTGAACTTGAGGATCTTAGAGATCTTTTCCAACCTAAAGAATCCTATGGCTATGAGTGTAACGAGCAAGGAAATTGCCATAATTTGTGTGAGGGAACTTTCCCTCAATACCAGAAAAACCCCATGGGGAGAGCAGCAGCACCACATGCAAGCAAGAAAAATCACACTTTGCTTACAGCTACTTAAGGATATCATTTTATAGTGGCTATCTACAGTTTGGGGTTGAATCTCATAGCCAGTAACAAAGCCAACAAAGTAAAAAGGAAACAGAATCTGTCTCATCGCAAAGAAAAACCCAGGACAGACAGAATGAAGGATAGATGCACAGAAGGGGTTAGTTTGTTGATAACTTTGGAATAACAAGGAACCCGCCTTGCTTGGCTGCAAGGAATAAAACCATTAGAATATAAATATCAAGTGAGAAAAAGACTGCAAAAGGGCATCTAAGGGTTATGGCCCAGCCTGCATGGACTCACATCCACTGCACTTGACGAACCCTTAAGTCACATTTTTCATTGATAGGACAGCTGTAGGGAAGCCTCTGCATGAAGAAGGAGACTGCTTGGGGGTCCCAGAAATGGTATTGAATGTAGAATCAGAAAAATGTATATATTAAAAAAAAAAAAGAGAGAGAGAGAAAAAAAAACAGAAAAGAGAAAAGTCACTGTAGCAGTGTCCTTCCTAATGCCAGCCTGTCCAATTGGTAAATCAGTAGCAGCTGTGGCCCTTTAGGCTGTTTTGCAAAAACAAACAAAAAAAAACCCCAAAGCATAAAAATTTCACTCACCAGTTGCTGGAAAGAAGCATTCTTCCAACAACAAATCCTATAACCATCCCTATTTATTTTTCTTGTTCTAACTATAAAATATTTACAACACATTTCTGGAAAATGGATCTCAAAGATTGCTTTAAAACCTTAACTGTAAGAGTGCTGTTAACACCACAAAAGCAAGTTTCTCACACATTTTCTCTCTTTGAGCCACTGACAAGTCCCTGCACTTATAAAGGATGAGTGTTTTTGTTAAAGTGTGCTTTATTGATTAGCCACTTTATTCAAGAGCATCATCATAAACTCATCTACTTATTAATTTCAGCTTTATCTGAACACTCTCCCCTAGGCACTACTTCTTCCTCGGGCATATCTGTCATTTTTGTCAAGAGTACTTCCAGTTAAGTGGCAAGAGATCCTGGGAAGCACTGACTGTGGAAAAGTGACATTGGCATGGATTTGTGAATTGTGGTAGAGATCTAGAAAATAATGAACAGCAAAACAGAGGTAAATGGGTGTTCCTTGCACCAGGCTGTATCAGCACGGACACAAGTCTACAAAACACTAGATGCAATGATGAGAGAAAACACTGAAAAGAAACATGCTGTTAACAGACTGCAAAACTAGGCTGAAAGACTCCTACACACACTCTGACAGCGAGGGCAGTGTTGCTATTAGGCAGTGTCAACTAAGTGGAGAAACAGCACCAGGATTTATCTATTCTGGGAGCAGACAATATATTTTGTTTTATCTGTTTTATACAGTTGCAACGAACAGAATGAACAGCTCATTAAACACTGTATTATAAAATACATGCAGGGCCATGCAGATTTGTTCAAATACATTCCCAGCTGAACCACAGGCACTGATCTTGCAGCCAGGTCAATACCAATACACTCAGTAGTATTTACCATAGTCCTTCAGACTGAAGTCAATTTTCAGGGCTGACCACAAGCCAAAGTTCAGTGCCCATCTCAGCATTCCAGCTCCTGTGGACATCAGGCTAAGCTACAGAAGACTAAAAGGCTGGGTGGAGTCCCTGTGCACACTGGCATTAACATCACCACCTCAATGAGCCAGGATGGGTTGGGACCAGCCTCCTGCTCTCCTCCTTTCCAGCCAAGGGTCCCAATAAACCCAACAGTGGCAGAGATCCAGCAAATCCCAGAAAAGCATCAGCAGAAAGGCTAGGAATGCAGTGGCAATAGCATCTAACTTGCATTACACACTTATTGTCAATCCAGCCCATGTTCCTGCAGCTAATTCATGTTTGAAAATGCCATCCAGACTCATGGCAAGAGCTGCAAAAGCAGTGATCAGCCCTGCTCCTGCTGCCTCGGCTCTGCTCCATGGCTCTTCTTGGAAGGTACAGAGAACAGCTCAGCACAGGCCAACATCCTACTTTTAATACTCATTTTCATCTTAGAACATGAATCCGTTACCACTACTTCATGAATATTTACTATCAAGGACTTCCTTGTAAGCTCAATGAATACTTGGCAGGCCTCAGTTGGATATTATGGCCATTAGGCTTCACATATTAAATCATCCAAATACTTAAATACAGCTAAAAAAACTTATAAGAGTAATCAAAAACTGGCTTAGGACTACATTCCCTAATTACTATTGGAGCATTTGCAGGTTAACTGAAGATCACAAGCTACAGGAGATAAAACAAGCTTTTTGAGTCTTTAGAGTCTGATCTTTTCAGACTTCTGGATTTATGCTTAATGGCAAAATGTATTATTTTAATGAAAGTAGATACATACTCTTAAAAGTATGCCTTTCAGAGGTAAGCTTTGAGAAAATAAAACAGGAAGACTTTTTAATGACAGAAACAGTAGGAAAAATAAGAAAGCACATTTCATGTGTCTGTGGTCTTACTCTTAACTGTGAACAATCTAATCCTGAGTATTGGAATAGCTGGAAAGGAGAGAGCAATTTCTCTGCAGAGCTATTGTTGCAAATGCACACGGGATTTATCATAAGAACTGTGAGAAAATCCATAAAAGCAAAAGCAAGGAGGAAAAACCAGGAAAAGAATGGTAGATATTTAGTACTCAGGGGAACTCTTTAGCCAGGAAATGCTCTTCTATATGCATCTGTGTGGCTGGGACAGAAAGACCTATTGAATTTTTCAATTTTCAAGATCACACTAGGGAGATCAAGAGGGTTTTTTGGCATACAGATAATTCATATTTGCATAAAATGGACCTAGGATGACACAGCTATGAGGCTTAAATTACAGCAGTGTAGGAAGGTGCCCCTTTAAAGCACTTGATGGATGAAAACGTGTAAGACAGTTGACAGCTGGATAACAATCTCTTTCTTGTGCAGCAACATTGTATCATCACCAGCTGCTTTGTGAAGTAGCTTTTAGAACCAGCTATGCATTGCAAATGCTGTAACACTTCTCAGGCTGTTAACCCTCTGATTTACTTACTCATCTGAGCATCACCAATGAATGCGAAAATATATTACTTTGAGGATTTAATAAATTAATCTATGGTTATGAATAATTCCCACACTGATCCCAGAAAGTTAGTAAAAAAGAAAGCAAACAATGGCTTTTGTAACTCTCATTTCACATGAGCCTGTTAACATAGGCAAATATAGGATTGCTATTCTATTTAATGTTATCCCTATTTTGCTGTATCCGGGAGCTTTCACTCCCCTGCGCCTGGAAAAAGCAACATGGGAACACAGGACCAAGTGGTACCTCCAAGGCCCTGGAATCCAGGCCTCAGCAGACAACTTGTGTTATTGCTTCTAAAAATTAAACTTACATTAAAATTCCTGCTGGAAAGCCTAATTCTAGAACCTAATTTCCCAAAACCTATTTTTTCTTTCCAAAACCCCAAATTACCTTTAAGTGATCAACAAGCTGCTGCGAGCTCCCTGGAAGACTCCTGCCATCACCCAGAGGGGGACAGCAGCATTCTCCTCGCCGCTTCAGCCCTTTCCTTCAAGTCAAAGCTGGTGTTGATTTTGAGCCATCAAACCTCTGCTTGTTCAGCAGCAGCTGCCAAGTGCTCAAGCACAGAGGTGCAGCTGTACAGACGCCTTTGCTGCCATGTTCTTCCCGAACACTATTTTTTGTTTAAGTTACATTTTTAGTAAAGGCAACAGAGAGAAAACCTAAAATTAAGCCACCTTCCAGTTTCGTTATTCGCTCCCTTAAGAAACCCAAGCATTCATACAGACTAAATATACTAAATATAATAAAATTTTGTAAATCTCCTTTTTAATAATCAGCATTCCTTGTTATAGTTAAAAATATGCTTCCACCTTGGAAATATGCATGAATTTGTTGCAATTTTCAGCAATATTATCATTTCCAAATGACAGGAAGAGGAACAAAGTACCAACAAAAAAAAACCAATTTTTTTTTTTGCATGAAAATTGCTTTTGTTCTCCTCTTGGCACTTGCAATAATTCAGAAACATTGCAGGTCTACAGCAAACAATACATAAACACCCAAGAGAACCTGCAGAGCTAAGAATTTTGTATTTAGTTTGAAAATTTGTCAGATTGCAGGATCACATTACTTACTGTCCTCCCACGACATTTTAAATCAAGTTTAGTAAGATGTTTGTTTAAAAGCAACACTCAATCACTGCTTCCTAATGAGAGCAGACCCCAGGCCAGCACTCTGCCTCTTGCAACAGCAGCTCCCTGCAAAGCTCAACATTCTCTCAGACCAAACCAAGGCTTTAGCAGAATACAAATCAGGACTATTCACTTTTTAAGTAGAGGAAACTCAAAGGTGTCTAAATCAGAAGTAAAAGGGCTCCCAACCAACTTCAGCCTGCTCACCTCATCCGTGCAAGCAGGTCAGTGCCTCCAGGCTTTGCATCCAAGGGAGTATTGATCCCAATCCCATCCTGAACCACCTAAAGCATCATCACAGAGCTACCAGCAACCAGAAAAAATGCCTATGAACCCTCCCCAGGACACCTGCCTTGCCAGAATTAATCACAGGTGTTTCGTAACAGCTAAAGGACATTTTCTGACTCTTTTTAGTGTGGTTTTCTTTTTCCTGTTGTTTGTTTTGTGGATTTCTTTTTCTCTTTTAAAACTTCTGGTTCAGAATATTAAAAAGCATATTGCAATATTATGCTTTCTGCAATATATTTATATTGATTTTGGTTTTTTCCTGTGGGTGACTGGTGTTGTGTAGATTGTTTCTTGCTAGATGAGCTTAATGGAAATCTGTAAAAGCTGTGTGTTCTTGTAAGTGTAGTATGTTCAAAGAAATGTTAAAAGTTGCCTTGGGAATTGTCATTGAAACAACACCTTGGCAGTACCTGTGCTGTGTGTAGAGGATATTTCTGTGCTTCTCAGTCTGCTCAGGCTGAGGCTTCAGAAGGTTTGTCAAGCAGAAGGATAGGGCAGAGTGGTTATTTTGAAAAAGAAAAGCACTCTTTCAAGGGAAAAAGAAACCCCCAAACTGTTGAATGTTGGACAGGTTACTCCTCCCACTCCCTAGTACTGGAGCAGCAATAGGGTTGAGGAACACAACACTATCCATTGGTATTTTGAGAGCTGGTTAAAACCCCACTAATCTGCAGAAGGGCTGGTGCTTTAAGGGAAACTTTACAAAAAATATTGGAGCGTATAAATTTGTAAAAAAAATTGCACTGTTTAACTTTGAAAACTCCATGGCACAATGGCAGCACCTCAGTGTTGGCAATGGTTACTCCAAAACTGAAATTTTAGATGCTATTTCTATGGTTCCTTAAGGCTGATAAGGAAAATTTAAATCTAAAGGCAAGCCCCTGTAATTTTACGTTTATTAGTGGGAAGAGGGCCCTGGGGCAGGAAAATCTATTTGGGGGCTGGCATGTGAGTCAGAGGCATTTTCCAAGCTGCAGCAGCTGCAGCTGGCAGGGAATCAAGCCCTGATGTGCTTTAAGGAACCTGTGTAGCAGCTTGACTGGAGGCTGCTCACAAGGCTGTAGGGAAGATAATGATAGCTGAAATTTGGTCTGGAAAGTGGCATTCTGATTTATGGCCCAATTGAACCAAGCATTTACAGATATATTTAACTCCCAACACTCAGTGTTTTAATTAAGCATATGCTTAAAGATTCTGTTGTCTAATTCAGGCTGCCTGACTATCCCTCTAAAAACAGTGGTGTGATGTGAAGGATTTGTTATGGGTTTGGTGGTTGGCTTTTATTGGGGGTAGGGGGAAGTTTGGTGGAGTCAGGAGGAGGACGAGAAGCTGCAATAAAAGCATATAAGTGAATAATTGCATTAACCTTTCCGTACCTCCTGGGAAATCATCAGAAAGGTTTTTCCCACTGAGTTTATGGCATGTTTAGAGTCTTTAATACTGACTTCCCTTTCCTTACTTATTGAAGCAAGGCAGGATATTCAGTTCTGGGCTTTTTCACAGTGTGTCCTTCCAGTATTGCCAACACAGTAAAGCTCAAATGGCACACAGAGCGCACAAAGCCCAAGCCCACTCTGTCCCCGACTGGCACAGGGAACCTGTGGGGTCAATGTTTTCCTGATGTACTATTAGAGCCAGCAGGCTGGAAACAGATGGCTGTGCCATGGTAAATGTACTAGAATAAGATGTAAATAACCTCCATCCAAGCAAAGGTTTGCTTGTGTGCAGAAGCAAAAGGAAAAACTGGAACATTTCAAAATTAGGCTCGTTTACAGAGTTTTCAAGAATTTTCTCATTGAGATTGCACCTAGGCTATCACCCTGAGGCAACTACAAGTAATATACCCAGTCCTGTTTCTGGGCAGGGTAGTAATTCTTTCTCCTAAATTAAAAATAATTCAAAGCTGAGAGAGCAGTTAGTTTTGCTTTTCTCGCATTGCCACTACGATGAACTCAACTAGATTTATGGTTGAGTAACAAAACTGTCAAATTATTACCAAGAAAGGTAGAAGGTGTAGATTTGTGATTCTAATTTATTCTCTTAACCCAAGTTCACTATGGAAATACATCTGTCTAACTTGTAATGGGGTATGAAATATATTACAGCAACATTTATTCTTAGATACTATTCCCTCACTGATCAAAGAGGAGCTGCATCAAGAGAGAAAATGTATGAAATACCCCAGCACACAAGAATGTCATCAGTCATGAACATTACTGTTTGCATTTTGAAAAGCTTTCAATTTGGTCAACTCCTGATGGGTGTTTCTTTAATTGCTTTAATTGGGCTCTTTCCTCTGGTGTATATTGGTGGTTTTCCTGGCTGCCAAGCAAAGTACAACTTGTCATCTCCGTGGGAACAAATGTTTATCTTTGCTGCCCCAGAGCACTCTGGTTTGTCTAGTTATCACTTTCCTTTTATTTGATGATTAGTCTCCACGTACTTGATTATTTTCTGATTTTCATTTCCACATGAGGTATGGTGGATGGCAACAAGCCAGTATTTTAGATCTTCATAAAAATATGGTAGGAAATCCACTTCAACTGAACCAAGGGCCCAAAGTGCCCTTCAGACTAATACCAATTTTTTTTTTTTTTTAAATTTTTTTTTAGTAAAGGCATTTCAGATGAAATATTAAATACTAGTGGCTCTAAAATGCAATCAGTGTGGTTTCAGCAACAGAAAAATATATCCTTTCCAGTGTAAAGAAGATAAATTAATCTCTTCAAAACCTCCACTATAGCAGAATGGTCACCACAGGCTTTGAAAAGAAATACTTGGAAAACAGTAATAGAACCCACTGCCCCAGCGTGCCCTGCGTCCTGATCCTGCCAGCTTCTTAAATCACCTAATCACAGGAGGGTTGGATTTGGGAAGTGTTGCTGTCCGTAGCGAGAGCGGCAAAGAACAGCACGATCAAAGTTCAGGAAAAAGTGGAATCTTTAATTAATTATAAATTGGTTTATATAACTTGGTTCACAAGAGTAGCATAGTACAATTGGTCCCTTGGTCAACCACCTCCTAGAATGATTGGTGGAGGCTGTACAACACCCATTTCAAAATATTTTCCTCAGTGCACCATAACAACACTAACTGAACAACAGCGGGTGCAAAGATAAAGAATTAGTTTACAAAACCATCTTCACTGTTTTTAGCTAGTCTGCGTGAGAAAGCAATGCTCTCACAGAACACTGAGAAAAGGCTGAAGAATTTCTCCACTTCTAACTTTTCAGCATCCATAGGGAGGGACCTCTGGAGACCATCCAGCCCAACCCCACTGCTAAAGCAGGTTCACCTACCACAGGGTGCCCAGGATCATCTCTATGTGGCTTTTGAATATCTCCAGGGAGGAAACTCCACAATCCTTCTGCTCAGTCTGTTCTAGTGCTCTGCCACCCTCACAGTAAACAAGTTTTTCCTCATATTCAGATGGAACTTCCTGGGTTTCAGCTCCCAGGATCACTTGCTCTGTGGATGCCACTGAAGTGCAAGGGGCCCTGCCTGGAAAATGCAAATTTGAAGGTTTGAAAGGGAGTGAGGTGCATCTAAGTCAAAGACATCGACCATCCGTCTTTCTATGCTCTTTATAAAGATTTGAAATCAGAAGTAATGTAATTTTTCCCTTGCTTAGGGTCTTGATTTAGTATTCATTTACAGAAACCATTTTTCTTTTCACAATGGGATGGGCAGAGTATTAATGGTCTTTTCTACTCTGACCTATTATATTTTGCTGAAGTCTGCCAGAGGCTTCCAATCCTTAGAAACTCTTTTCTGGGACATCTCCAAATCTGTAAGCATGTGGAGACGCTAATTAATGTAAAAGCTTTACTTGCAAAAGCAGGAGTACTAAAAATCTGTACTGATGTATTTTTTAATTTTTTTTTTAGCTCTTTCAACAATATGCAGTTACAGAGCTTCTGTTTTATTAGACACTGAGCAATTTGGCTCCATGTCAAGCAGAAGGAGGAAAAAAAGGGTAATTTTCAAAAAAATAACTTTCACTAAGTAGAGTTTATTCCTTAGTGGTGGTGTATGAAAATGTGTTGGGAGTTACCAATGTTGCAGACTCCTTGGGAGCACAGAGCCTGAAGAAAAGTGAAAAATTCACAGTTTTCAAGACGTGAGGAGCTGTCTCACTGTTGCAGCCAGGCCTGAAGGTCTCTGCCCTGAGATCAGGTCTCACACTCACCCACCCCACTGCAGCCTCACCCACTGCTCTTGGTCATGTGTCTGGTCCTCACTGATCCATTGCCAGAGGCAGTTCCTGCCCACCCTGAATCACCAAAGGCTCCAGTGACTAAGACCAAATTCCATCAGCAGTTACAGACAAAACCAGGCAGCTGGAGACTCTATAGCTTCCACTCCTCCCTTACATCTACAGCAAATTTTTCATCAACCCAGGCACTTGATTTGCTGTCACCTCTGCAGGAAAGAGATGTTTTAAGTAGTCATTTCTTTTTCTACCCTCTCAAAATCAAACCTTCTTTGTCAGAAATTCTCCTCCACAGACCTTTTTTTGTATTTTTGTGTGTGTGACTTTGGGACCAATTTTCACAGTTTTCTTCAATTTCATCAACTCTACTTGTCCAGCTGTGCTAGGTTTGAAGCAGTCAGCTGTTACCCAACACTGGGCTTTTTCTCATTTTTCAGAAGCTGTTAGAACATTATTGTAGCATAAATATTTATTGTGTTTATTGGAGACTTTAAAAGGATGCTCACTGAATATGTCTACTATTTTTTATTTCCTGCTCTTATCTGGCACTTATCCAACCAAGCCTTTCACACAGCAGAGCCTTGGGAATCAGTCCCTGTGATCAATCACTCCGCTTAAAACTCCTTCTATACCATTAAATCAGGCTGATGATCCAGATTTTCTCATATGTGATTCCGTGCTTCAGACGAAAATAGGTGAAGTCAGGAAAGTTATCCTGGTCCTACAACAAAGGTGACGTGTCCCAGAGTTGAAACCTGACAACGTGCTCTTCCCCAGAATCAAAGAATCATAGAATGGTTTAGGTTAGAAGGAACCTTAAAAAATCATCCAGATCCAACCCTCTGCTAAGGGCAAAGACACTTCCCACCATCCCAGGTTGCTCCAAGCCCTGTCTGACCTGGCCTTGAACACTTCCAGAGATGGGGCAGCCACAGCTTCTCTGGGCAACCTGTGCCAGGGCCTCACCACCCTCAGGAAGAAGTTTTTCCCATTATCTAATCTAAATCTATACTCTTTCAATTGAGAGCCTTGTCCAATCACTTTCCTTGTAAAAAACATTTTTTTTTTTTAAATAGAAAAATATTTTTAAAGTATAAATGAAAGTAAAAGGAATGAATCTGAGAAATTAGGAGTTACAGTAACACCAAATATAGACGTGGAGATGAAATTGCTCACACTTGTGTCTCTGAGTAGACATTTGGAGGGTTTCTGATTTTTATTTTGCAACCTGTGTGAGTGTGCACAATACCTCGAGCGGCTGCTTTTAGTGTGCCAGTGCTCCGAGACACTTTGGAGTCTGGGTTTTTTCTTCTTGACTCCAATTGCAGAAGAATTAACAGTCTTTTTTGGGTTCAGTGATACTGGCACCCAGACAAATGGAATTACTGATGATAAAAAAGCAAACTCCTGCATGAAGGAGAAAATAAAAAATGTATTTTTAAATAGAGCAGAGGCTCTTTTAGTTCACATGAAAATAATCATCGAGCAGCAGTAGGCCAGGCAACATATTGTGCAGAAATAAGAAATCAGTTGATTTCCTATTTTAAGTCTTCCCAAAAAAGCAGCCAATATAGGAAGTTAGAAGAGGAATATGCATTTTCTCTAAGTAATTTATTTTTCCTGCTACCTACAGTTCTCATACTTTCAAAGCAGAGTGTTTACTTGAATACCATGTGTATGTTTGTGTGTAAGAACTCTTTACTGTTTTGCTTGTAGATTTGAAGGCACACTGTGAAGAGTGGTCGAGAGATCTTCAGTATTGACCTGGAATCATTATATGACATAAAATATTAATATTGTTCTAACTTAATTTTCTCAGGTTTCCTGAATGATAACTTAAAATGACAGGTTTGCAGCTGTGAAAATCACAGGCGAGCATCATTTCTAGTGAGCGTGCAGGCACTTCTCTGCTCCTGGAAAGGTCACAGGCTAGTTGCAAGGAGCCAGCAAGGTTTCCTCATGGGACCTGGTGAGGAGGAGAGTGCAATTAGTGACACAAAACACTGTCCTGAAAAGCCCATCAGTCTGTGGTGGGAGCTGCTATTCAAAAGCAGAAAAGTGCTGGAGTACCTGGGGCCTCTTATGGCTTCTCAGGCTGTGCAAGCCCATCTTCAGCTGGAAGTGTTCAAGGCTGGGTTGAATGGAACTTGGAGCAACCTGGTCTAGTGGAAAGTGTCCCTGCCCATGGCAGGGGGTTGGAACCAGATGATTTTCAAAGTCCCTTCCAACCCAAACCATTCTGTGATTCTATGTTGCAGGGAAATATTGTGTCTTTTCTGTTTGCATTAACTTAAATAAAATTAGAGCTAAAAAGTAGCTGGGTTTTATATTATATTAATTCTAAAATTAATCTCTGAGCTGGTCAGTTTTATTATTTCTTTTATGATTTATCTTTAATTGTCATTGTGCAAAGCACATCACTGCTGGAACTGCTGAGGGGATTGTTTTCAAGAATTAAGAAAGAGGGGCAGGTGAAGGAATTAGCTATTAGAAGACGACTCCTGAAGAGGAATGTACTAATTAAAAACCTGAGGAATTATTTCAGCTGAAGTGGTTTTCTTTCCAGAGACACAAGTATTCTCTTGGGAGAACTGATGATGAGCTGTTAAAAAGAAATACAGCTCATCTTGTTTTGTGATGTTTTTATTCGTAATATGGTCCCTTTCCAAGCAATTTTCAGAAGCTTTTACATTTTATAGGACAAAGATATAAACCGAAATGGGCAGAATTATAAAAAATGGTAAAAAGACTAGAAGGGAGTTACTTTATGATTTTGATATACACATGAAATACAAACAGTAAATACTCCACGTTTCTGAGCAGGCTGTGTTCTTCCAAAGAACATGCCATCCTCTTTATCCATACATCCCTTTCTCACAGACAGGAATTTGCGCTCACAAATAAACTAAAATAAACAACACCAAATTTATGGCATTTCCAGCTTTTCGCCCCTTAAACAACTGAATTTCCTTGTTTCACTTTATATACATGGTGAAATGAATGGCAAAAAAAGGACCAGAGGAGAAAAAGAGTGATCCACAGTGGACAGAAACAGGAGCTGGTTCCCTTCATACCAACCTCACAGGTACTCGAGCCTCAGGTACTGAAGTAGCGCATTCAGGCGCTGGGAAATGACTACAAGAGGGAGCATATTATGTGTCTTTGTAGATGCCATTTCATTCCTCTCCCATTCCCACTCTGGTCCCCCCGTAAGCACTCTGGTGTGACACGAGCCTTCCTAAGACTACCCTAAAGTGGACAACTTTCTGCATCTAACAAAGAAAACTCGACCTGTAATTGACTATATCAGGGCATCTTCCAAAAATCATATTTATGATGTTCTGTATTCCAGGAGAGAAGGTCCTTGCCAAGGGAAGGAAAAATCTTCTCAAGAAGCTGGGGCTGAATGTGAGAATTTTTTCAGGAAGAACATCCTTTATAGCACAAAAGACCAAACAGCTTGATCTGGACAAGGAGGGAAAGGAGAAGAAGGGAAAATATTTTCCTTTGCTCTCATCATGTTTCACCTACTTGTAGGGCCAGTCACTGTATTATGGCCTCTTTGATCATCTGCCTTGGTAGTTTCCAGCTGGTAAATGGTTAAAAAAAATCTGATGTAGAAAGACTTGATGCTGAAAATTTAATTAAAGCTTTGTCTTATCTGTGGCTGCCGAATCTTGGTGAGGTTTAACAAACTTTTTATTTAATTTGGAGCCACTGTAAATGAAATAATATGTTTTTTCCTTTCACACTGATCAGAGGAGATAGCATGAAAAATGTATCATCTGACATACTTTTGTGGAAGCCTGAGACCAGTTGATTGACAGGACTGGGCACTGGAAACAGAAATTATATCCTGCAAATGAGGTTTTTGCCTGGCTCCACATATCACTGAGGCAGGTATTCATCGAATTCAACAAAATAATCCTAGAGTTTGGGCATGGGGACCAAGAGGAAATGGAATAGAAAAACCTGTGAGCAGTGTGTGAAGAACGACAAATAACTTTGAAAACAGATGGGTAAAATCCATTGCAGCTCTTTCCAGTTGAGCTCTGCAGGTCTCCTCAGAGTGAGAACTGATATACAGGCAACTGATATATATTCCAGCTGGATCAAACTGGATAAAACCAGATCAAACCAGTTCAACTCAGATCCAACTTTATCGAACCAAACAGAAACAGTTCAAAGTAGTACAAATCAGATCTAAATGGATCAAACTGCACCAGGCACTGAAATCTCCTCTTCAACAAGAAAACAGAGTGTTGCTGATAACCAAATGAACTGAAAATTATATTCCAGAGAAATGCTAAAATAAGTTAGTGGCAAGGCACTTAGTTCCCTACTCTCTAAAGAAATCCCATTCTCCGGCCATCTTTTATTTATAATCCGGATGTTAAATTGAGTAAACGTGCTCACAGGTTCTTTTCAGGTATTCAAGCATTTTAAATAAAAAGATGACCTTTCAGCAACTGCAATCAAAGTGTCCTGGGTGTCCTGGCACTGCTGGACAGACCCTGTGCCGGCAGTGCTGGGCAAGGGTGCTCAGGGTGCCAGGGCAATGGGGGCTCCGAGCCCCTCACAGACCTCTGGGAGTCCTGGTCACAACAAAAACCACAATTAGCCACAATAGCAATATTTCTCCATTGTACCGACAATGAGGAAGATGAGGGTTTGGAAAAAAACACAATAAGCAGGATTGCAAATATACTCATTTTTTTATGACTAAGTGGGGTTACAGGGGAAAAAAAAGCCACTATTTTCCTAGGAGATAAGGATAGAAAAGGGACTTTAAAACTCCCTGAGACAGGGAATAGGAACTGAAGGTCTCATGCTAGTTCTGAGTCTCTGCTTGGCACAGTGGGCATTCACAGGGGATTCTAGTGTTTCACAGAAAACTTATTATTTCAGGAGAAAAAAAGAGAAAATTGTTAAAAATGAGGCCTTACATAACCCTATTTTCAGATTAATTTACAGCCCCTTTAGAGGGTGAAAATACTACTTGGTGAGAAAGATCAGTGATGAGCAATACTAGCCATGGATGGTTGTCCATGGATGTGCACATACAGAGCAACTCCTCATTTTTAAAATAAAAAGATTCCAATGTTATTTCTTCTACTTCTGAAAAACTACAGTGGGAGATAATAACTCGTAGGAAAGTAGTGGGAAAAATAAAAGCAGATTTTACTTATTTTAATTATATAGCAACTTTTTTGTTTACTGGCTTTCCTGAAGGCCCACTGTACAACCTATATAGGCAGTAGGGGGGTTTTGTGTGCATGGATAGGTATGCTTTAATTCTTTTCCTGCTTTCTGCGTTAGAATTGCTCTCAAACTTGCTTTACCATATGCATGGTCATTTTTTTTTTCTCTTCTCTAAGGTTTTTCCTTTGCTTTACTGAGAATTTTAGAAGCTATTAATGAACGGCTAAAACACATCCATGACAAGTGTTTGTCACTAGAGGTGAGCTACTGATGCTCTGGTTCTTAAACATGAAAAAACAAGTGTCAGATGATGCAAACCTGAATGTCTTTGGGTTACTTTGAATCTTGAAAAATTCTTCCATGTTCTTTGTCAGGAATGGCTAAACTGAAAGAAACGGTTGCTGCTGGAAAGCTGCAAATGTATGTTCTTCATCTACAGGTACTGAAGTTCCTGTATGGTCTGTCTGAGACGGGGTAATTCAGCCTGGGACTTTTTGGCAGGTACGTGAGATGCTGATACCAGCAGTGGGGAATGCCAGCAGGTGCTCACTTTGGCAGATCTTTAATCTGAGAACTGCGATTTAGTGTTTGAGTGGCAGATTTAAGTGACTGAATGAGACTCAGGCTGTGGCTCTACTGGCACTGATACACTGTGCACTCATCAATTCAGTCAGGATAAAATATTTATTATAATTTTGACAGTGAGGTACTGCTCTGATCATCTCCGTTATTTACCTGCATTAGGGAATCAGAGGCCCTTCGTGCTCATGACTTAAGTTTATGTGACTCTTGCTCACGTTTCACTGCCTTCCATTCATGTTATTCCTCTTCTGTGCTGTTCTCCTTGACCACCTACTTTCCAGTCTTTCTGGAGATTTTGGGCAGTTTTCCCTTTATGTTCCCCCTTTCCTTCCCCCCACAGTCCTTATCCATTGCATGGTGCTGACTGTATTTCATTAATAATTATTCCACACAATGTCCTCCTTTCCAGCCTCTTCCCACATAGAAAATAACTGTTAATCAGTCTGTCATACTCATTATTCATAAACAGACACATGCCACAGCACTGAAAACAGACTATCTGTCTTACTTAAGAGCATCCTAGATCCTAAATAAAAGAGACATAACACTGCAAAACACTCAGGGCTTTGACAAACATGGGAAAGAGTGGAAAAATGGATCATCACAAGAACTAGGGATTTTCCATTCAGAAGCCTCACCACGAGGCTGGCAGTCAAAAACAAGCAATGGTCAGAAGGGAGAAGAAAAATAATCCTATTTCTTTCTTTTGAAATAATCTCATGTTCCAATATTCAAACCCATTCCATTTCAAAATTTACTTTCCATGCTGTCAGCTGTCTCAAAGCACAGTTAAGACAAAAACTCTCATATTATTGTGCAGAATGTGATAAAGGGAGAGTGGAAAGCAGGGAAAAACACAAACAGAAGATGCAGCTATTGTACCCATTGAAAATTAAAAGGAAATGAAGGCTGCTTGGAGGCTTTGTACCAATAGCTTATTTTCTCCATCTTTCATTTGTTTCTCAATCTCATTTTACTACATCTCTATTCATGTAAATAAGTCTGTAACTTATGTAGACTAAATTTCTATGCTCATTGTATAAAAGGTGCTCAAGAACTCTTAATGCTTGAGTTCTACAGAAGAAACTGGAACAGAGTTATTTACTCAGAAATGGACTTCGACAATCAGAAAAGGATAATTTCTTAAGGAGAATTTCAAATTAAAGGCTTTCAGTATCAGTTTTTGGAATGTGAATTTGGTTAATTCCATTTTAACAGAGAGGCTGCCCTGAGTTTTGCACTGTTTCTCATCAAGGAAAAAGACCCCTAGACTTTGGGGCAAGCTCTCCTATCTTCAGATTTCAAGCGGACATGTGTTTGAACCATAAAACTGGTTCTTAATAAATGAACCTAAAATGCAAATCTGAATGATCCGCCTCTGGAAGGAGTTATTGACAGCCTTGGTGAAGCAAGCCTGGATGAGCTTTGATCTTCCAAGTTCTCCAGGTGGTGGGGATGGGGCTTAAGGATTTATCCATCCCTGTTCCTTGCTATCTGGTTGTCCCTGGAGCCACCGAGTGAGGAGCTGCTGTGTTGTGTAATAAACACCCTGTACGGCACAGGAGACTGACCTCTCTCAGGTAATGAGTGATCCGACCTGCAAATATTTGCTTTTGGGAGGATTTGGCCTGTGTCTGAAGGATGGTAAGAGTATTGAAGGGCAATATGGATGGTTTCAAGCACAGAGTTTTTTCGTCTCATGTTGTTTATCACTAAATGTGAATGAAGACTGAGTTCCAGTAACTGAATTAACTTCCCTGTTTCAAATACATTTATTTTACTTAGACGACATGGGATATGTGTGGATTCTTATTTTGCTAGAGTGATGGATGAAAAGAGGAAAATCTTACAGCAAAGTGGATTAGTCTGAAGTTCTAATCTTTGCATATGTGCAGACATTAATTGAATAACTGGAACAAAATTATGTTTAACACAGCGAGTTGCATGATCTTTTTAGTGAGGGGAAAAAAGTGCTTGCTAATGATAATGCTGAATAATCAATGCTGAAAATCGGAAAAATCTTATAACTAAATTAATCTACTTTATTAGCTGTCTGTATTTCCTCAGCCATTGTAAAATACTTCATTAAGAATCCAGCTTGACTGAAGTAACAACAAAGAAAGGCAAGATACTGATAGAAGATTCCAAAAGACTTAATATTATATGATTTTCAGCCTTTGGTTATAAACTGTGACTTCAGGTGAAGTGCCACATTTTATACATTTAAAGAACTCTTACTTTTGCAGTGACCTTGCCACTCATCTTGTAAATCCACCTGGAAAAAAAAAATATTCTTCATCCATTTGAGCTCCATGTGTCACGATGCTGCTAGACAAGCTGATAATTAGATTAATTTGTGCTGGTTGTTTTTTAATTATTTTGCCTCACAAGACCTTAATGTTTTCAAATAAGGAAATATCCATTGTCATCCTTGAAGCAATTTGATAACTCAATGAGTTTTCAGAAATTATATTTGTAATGAGCCATTTCTTCTAAAGCAATTGGCTGTTTTCTTCTCAATTGCCTTGTTCCTGGTCAATTTTCATTAGGATTTTCTCCGCCTCAATCCATGCTGCTGTTGCTATACTGCCTTCTCGCATAAAAATTTCTCCAGTGATTACAAGAAAATCTCTGGGTCTGATGTAAATTTCATCCTTAGTGTGGTAACACATTTTTTTAAAAAAGCTTTGAAAAATGAAAGTGAATTTCATTTTCCCTGAAAGTATGGTATTTGGCCTTCTGGTGTTTGGCTCAACTGTTCTTTGTGTTAAAAACCACACAATTACATGGGTTGTTTTGATGGGCAAAGTTAGGGATCCTTTCCTCTCCATTGTCCTCCACATTTTTCTGTTGAAATAAACTAATACAACATCTAACTTCCAATAATCTCTCCTCTCCAGAAGAAACTTGCTGGAATACATTTTCCAGGTATTAATCTACGTTTCTAGCCTTATTCTGCTACAAGTCTGTATATATCCATGAGATTAAAGACTTTTCTCTTTTCCTTGTAAAAATAACTGTTATAGGTCCTTCTGCATCTAAAAATCGAAAGAAAAAATAAGTTTTCAGGACTAAATTCAATCAATTCTCCCAGTCTCAGTTTTTGATAGTGGCTTGTTTCTACAACCACGGCTTGATAGCAAGTCCCAGAACTGGAAGTTGCACACTCATTTCGTATGCCACTCCAACCAGTTTGCAAAGTCAAAAAATTGTACTAGAAACACCTCTGATCTGCAGGGACAAGAAAAGAGACACAATCAGATAGACTGAGAGAGGATTTTCCAGGGTTTTAACCAGTCTAGTGGCAGCCAGACTCTGGTTTGACATAGCATTAAGTTTAGCTTTAAATAAAGTTAAGGAACACCTAGTTAGTTCATCCAGTTTAGGACCTAATAACCGGAGGGAGTAAAGAAAGTGTAAATAGGAGTGTTCCTCTGTATGAAACCGAGGGATTGCCTCAATTTCATGCTGAAACTACATTTTCTCAGTAATTCTTGCACAGAGATTACAAAGCACTGACTAAACTATATGTATATATTTTATATTTGAAGAAAAGCAAGTAGGCTCAGGCAAAATGTTGAATTATTTCTTTGGAATATTTTCCAAGCTGCCTTTGGATCTGTACTGATCTCCTTACTGCTTTCCATGGAGTGTATTGATGGGGAATTGAGAGCAGCAGTCCCTGAGAGCTGCTGGAGCAGTAAGGAACGTTCTCCTTGTGCCATTCCAGAGCAAACCTGCTTAGCACAGAGAGCTGAAAATGAGTTGTGAGCTGAGAGAATTTGACTGAAATGTCAAAGTACTCAGAGCCCTGTGGAGTTCCCACAGAAGAGACTTCTGCAGCAGAGGTTTGTTTTGACAAAGGAGTCCTGCTGTGTGAAATTTGCAGCTACACCTTGTGATGGGTAACTACATACTTGATTGAGCAAAATTCCTGTCACTACCTGGATCATGAGATGTTAGCAGGGAATACTGCTCTAAAATCAAAATGTTCTTCCTAAATACAAGTGTACTGTTAAAATCAATATATTTATGTGCAAGGATTAGCCTGTTTTGAGATCTTTGAAGTCCATTCGGGGGAATGAGCACCATATTTCTGAACTTAAAATACGAAATTCAAATGCAGAATGAAGTAGCACATACAGCAGAAACCACAGGCATTATATGTAGCAAAAAGAAAAGCAAACTGAGCTGAGGTCTCTCTGGGACCTGTGGTGCAGCTAATAAAACTAAAGATCCGGTAATATAGCATGTCTGCTTTCTGAGAGGGTAATGAACACAGCTGGTACCCTGAATTTGCTGCAGTGACCGTGAAGGATGCAATCAATCGGGGGTTTGATCTTCTAACTGAATCTATGCTTGCCAGTGAATTTTAAAAATGCATTTTCTTCGTTTCTTTTGAAATAAAAAATGGAGGCAATCTTGACACTGATCAAACAAGAAATACTAACATGCATATGTATCTTCTTGCATGGTGGCTGGTTGAGATTTGGAGCCAGGAAGTAGTTTGTTATATCTGCTCTGAGAAGTTGGAATTACACTTAGCATTCATCTTCTCTTTGATTTACAGAAAATTACGAACTCAGTACTTCACAGAAAGCAGGGTAAATTAATGCATTCAATTTTTTATTTGTTTGTAGCTTTTCCCCCTCTGCTTATTGAGGCACCAGCTATAGCAGGCAGCTCTGCTTCCACCAAGAACATGCAGCAAGGTCTCTATTTGAAGCTGTGTGCTTTCTATTCAGAAAGAAGGCATTTTCCCTGAGGAAAGGAAGCAGGCTTGGAGGTCTGAAAAGTAGGGCACACATCATATTGTGGGTCAGGTGTTTTGGGGATGTAGGGAGGAGCTGAAGGCTACAGGTTCTTGCCAGCCCTTCGTGTGTCCCCGGTCAGGCATCAGGAAGAGCAGCGAGATGAAGCTGTTGGAAGTTCCTCTCCAGCAGTGTCCCTCTGACCTTTCTGATGGACCTGGGCTCCCAGAAGGTGCTGCTGAAAGAGGGCTCTGCGTGTCTGACCATGACATGAAGGGAGGTTTGTAGGGAACATGTTTCCCTATTTTCCTCTGGCCAGCAGAGAGAGAGCTGGGGCACTAAACTGCTTACAAAAAACGTGCAGGGCTTCACAATGACCAAAGATAGGCTGAACTTGTAGTTTTCTCTCAGCTCACCTCTCTTGGTCAGGTCTTCAATATCATTCCAACTCTGGGAAAATCCATTACTTCCCTGACTGCTCAAGCTGCAAGCTCTCACCATAACAAATTTCTCTTGACACCTCGGCTACAAGTGTTCTGGAGGAGTGAACGATTATTTTTGTACGGTTTCAATTTGGCACTCAAGGAAAACCTGATAACAAGCTAATATCCAACTTGCTGAAGGAAAGGCTCTGTCACTGGAATGAAAATGTGAATTACTGATACAAAGCCCAAGTGTAGATTTTCAACTTTTCTCTTGCTAGTATATGGATGGAAAAGCCTTTTCTACTGCAAATATTGTTAGTATTGTGGCAGGAACTTGGAGTCCACCCTTTCCTTAGGTAAAATGGGGAAAACAGCAGTTGTTCTTCTTTTGTACATAGAAACATATCCTGTCCAGAGTAGAGATCCCAGCACAGCTCCCCATCTTCAAACCCTACCCAAATTCATTTTGCCCAAACAATGTTCTTCAGTGGCAAGGGGTCTGGATTTTAATAATGTTTGAATGCTTGAACTGGAAAGCAATTGGTGAATCTTATATTTCAGGATCTCTTTGTTTTTATTATCTCTGTTCTGCCTGCCTTTAAATGCTTCTAATAAACCACAGAAAATATCTGGCCATCCCTTTCTTTCTCAAATCACGTCTTGTTGCAGTCAAATTTCTCCAGGGTTTGGTCTTAACTTGGCTATGAGATATGCCTCAGTTTGGATGCTTTTCTGAAATCATCAAAACATAGTGGATCAGCCAAAATTTGCTTGAGAACTCTAGAAAACAGGCTGTCTCATGAGCTTTCTAATGTTTTTGGCTTCCCGTCAGACTGGAAATGCTATGGAAACAACACTTATGACAGTCCAACTCCCAGCTGCTCCCAGAACTCATCGTTTGGGAAGTAAGGAAAAATCACAAATTAATTGAAAACAAACTGTTCAAAACTCAACAAAGATTCAAGCATGGTTTTAGGTAAATTCCAGTAGTTTCACATTCAGTCAGATGTGGTTTACCTGCATCTTTTTACTTTAGGAAGTGGTGACCACATGGAGTTCTTCTACTTCAAGTTTGGATTTTCAAAGTTGTTCAGTTCTGGTCTAAACCTATTTTCTTTAAAGCTAGTGGATAGAGTTTGAATTTCAGTGGGAGCTGAATATTTTGAAAATCCTACTCCAACTGCATTTTTGATCAAAGGCACTTCCACCTCGTGTTCCTAAAGCAATGTACACGGGTGGTAATCAAGTTTCACTGCACTGCCTGTGAGATGGACACATTAGTGGGGTTTGCTCTGCAGAAATCAAGTACCTCTGGCACTTAAAGCCTTTTGCCTCCTATTGGCATCAAAGACAGAGGAAATCAAGGCACTGATAATCCATCAAACCTCTTGAAAACCTTCAAGTTGAGCTAAAATTCATCAAGCTGTAGGTTTCTTTCTCAGAACTTGAGAACGTAATCAGGACACATATAAATCTAGATTGTGGAAGTTTTAAAGGATCTGGGTGTTCGAGTAAAAGCAAAGTGATGAGCAACCACTTTGGTAAGTATTGTGAGACACATTCAATCAATATGGAAGTTGCTCATTTCTCCACGAGAGCTTTCTCCTTCCCACACGCTTTGCATGGATCTTGGTAGGATGGAGCTGGCACAAACATTAAGCAGAGCAGTGTATTTTGCACCTAGCTGAGAAATTTTTAATCTCTTCAGGCATGAGGATGGAGGGATTTAAAGAGGAACACTGTCTTTACAAAACAGAACCAAAACCAAACAAAAAAGCCACAAGCAAAATAAAAACAAACAACAAAGCCTGCACCAGGGAATGCTCCAGCTGTGGGGCAGCAGTTAATTAGAAGCAGGGCAGTACTCGGTGTAGGATCTTCCAGGTGCCTCAGCAGCAATGGAGGGGGTGTGAGGTCACTCATCTCCCCTGGCTTCAGAGAGATTGCTGTGGTTTGCCACAGCTCTGAACCTATTACAGTAAAGAATACTTTTTCTTTCATGGAGAATGAGACTATTATGCTTTTTTACTGGAGGCTATTTTGGTGAGGATACTGGGAAGCAGGCACTGGTGTAAAGCAAATGCTTTCTGGTGTGTGATTCTAGCAGTGTTTGGGGAGGATCTGGGTGCTGAAAATGAGAACCCTGAGTGGATTTGGTGGATGCCACACACAGAGTTCCCACAGCTCTGCTGCCCCAGGATAACATGTTTGCCTGGCTGACCCTCGGAGCAGGAATCCCCGATCAGCCCAAGGTGGTATTGCTGGCCGCTCTGACCCGCTCACTTTGCTGAGGTGCAGAGTGAGCCGAGCAAAAGGTTTGCCGTGGCCATCAAAACATCCAGCTCTGCTAGCTCAGGGTGTCAGGTTAAATGGTTTTTAGCAGTAACAGAAAAGCTTTCCCATCTGACTGAGGTTTAAAAGGTTTAAACAGCTTAAATGTAACATAAACATGGCTTGAAGGGAAACCCAAACAGTCGAGGCAAAAAAAAGTTACATAATATTAAATGGTATCTGACTTACCTAAAGCATTTACGTTTTCTGAAAGATAGATCAAGCTGGGGCTGGACAGCCTTTGCCTCACTGCTTTCCCACCATTTCGCTCTGAGATTTGTGTAATATTTCCCTGCTCACAGGATGTGTGGATTGCCTTCATTCAGAATTTAGGTACCCTAATGGAAACCTTTGCTGTACAGTGAATTTACATCTTTTTGTCTTGTTGCTTGTGTTACCTGTGTTCATGACACGTAAGACCTGACTTTCAGGTAGGGTAAAATACAGAAATGAAAATTACATTCAAAATGTAATTTCAATTATATAATTTTAACAGTGGAGTTTTTTTCCTTTCTTTGGGGTCCTGTTTTCCAGAAAAATTATATTTCCTGGCAAAATGTGAATTCATTTTCTCAATTGAATAAAAAAGTCTTGGAAAAATTTGTATTTAAATTTCAGTGAGAGAGGTCATGACAGCTTGTCAAACTACACAACTCTCAGCTTGCATTTTTTTCTTCTTTCACTTTTTTTTTTAAGCAGATAGATACCATGCGGAGGGAGAAAGACAAAAAATGAAGCATCCATGGTATGCTATTACAGATCATTAATTGATAATGTGGCGTTATGCTGAATTTTGGAACTGACCCTCTCTTAGACCAGTACATTTCAGTCTTCAAAAATAAAATACGCCGTACCAAAATTCTGTGGCAAAATTCTGCTTGGCAATGTTGCAGGCATCATCTGTCTTGCAGATTTGTGCACATATGCTGCTGGAGAAGTAAAAAATTCTTTGACTACAACAGTTGTCAATAATTCAGGAATTGCAATAAACATAGAAATGAATATTAATTCAAGTGATTCTGAAGTGTCCAAGCTGTATAATGATACACTTTGTATGCTAGAAAGTTTAGGCTGACTTATGTGCCATTCCAAATCTGAGAACTGCTGAAAAATTATGATCACTGCTTTATGCTTTTTTCAACAATAACTTCAGTTGGTACTGCTGAAGTGCATAACAATTTTGTAATCTCTTTCCAATCCACCCCATTTCCTGAGCAACCTGTTTGGGGACAAGTGAGACTGAACTCTGGGACTGTTTATCTGCTGAACCCCGAGGCTATGAAATGCTGATTTATGGCCAACACACTTAGTACCTTGAGGGACCGAGCCCTTCATCCCAGGGATATCTACAGCACAGAATTACAAACATGCTCAACTGTGGCTTTTTTCGGTTTGTTGTTTTTTTTTTTAGACAAATTTTGATATTCACAAAATGTCTAGTTGGGAAGATTTTTCAATACTTTCAAGCTCTCTTCTGCAGTTTTTCAGGAAGGTGATTAATTATAGCAAGTGGAAAGGGCATGAAGATTTATTCAGGCATAGTTTTAAGAAGTGCAAATGTCAAAAAAGAAGTTGACGAAATTAAATGCGAGAACAATCTGAAAGAGAGCAGCCATGGTGACAAGTTTACAGTAAGATGTAAAGATATTTGTATTCTGCAAACACCATCCTGTGTGGTGATACCTCCTGAAATCTGGTGTGGATCCATAAGCTGCTTTCTCTGTAGCGGTGTTGGAGATGAAATCTGTAATGCAGAATGTACTGAGGGAAAAGTCTTGGCTCATTTTGTGTGATGGCTGATGAGTGAGATGGAATTTAATTTTAATTTTTTTGATTAATTTTAATCAGTTCTTGAAGTTAAGTATTTAGGAGATTCACACCAAAGTGAATGGACAGAATTGAAAAGCCACAGATCCATATTTGAAAGCTCACATTTCAGGTTGCTATCAACAGAAGCATGAGGTTGTTCGGCCTTGCTGAACAACTTTTGAAGAGAATGTTAATTTGAGGAAGATGTAAGAGAGACTGTGAGATCAAGCTCTTTGCTGAGTCTTGACCACAACTTTCATATAATTGGTACACACAAGACATAGGCCATGTTGTCTTCAAAAAAATGGTACATGGCAAAAAATCACGCTGTTTAGTTCTGTAATTTTTAAATTTAAATAGAATAGGTTTTTTTCTTTAGAACATATTTAGCTATTTTACAGACAGATTGTCTGGTTAATTGTTGGCAAACTCAGTGTGCGGTGGGTGGGTGGGTATTTCTGAGAAGAGAAATCTTGTCTTAAACATTGAATTCCAAGGCAGTTTTTACAGTAAGAAGGCAAATAGTCCATAAGGAGAGTAATTCACTGCCTTAGTAATTGGGCTCAGCTGAACTGTGGATATAGGGAAGTTGAACTAATAACGCGTTTCTTAAGGGCAAAGTTCCTTATCAACAATGCTGAGCGGTGTCATGTTGTGCGTTTTGGAGATCCTGTTTTTGTGGACTTTCCTTAGTGTGACCTAGCGACACATCTCCCTAACTCCTTCCTCTGATCCAGACCAAAAGCTTCCCCGCTCACAAGGCTGCTCTTGCTGCATCTTCAATCTCATATTAGTTGTAAAGTGTTTCTTTAAAATGATTTCAAAGTCTTTCTAAGCTAACTCTACTTATAATGCTTACTCCCAAGCTCGGCATAGCTCTGTACTGCATACAGAAATGGTTGGGTGTGTTTTGGGGAAGAAACAGGTTGATCTATAAGAAGAAAATCCAGCTAGTTGTGCCTCTTGCTAATTATTCCCACCACAATTCACAGCTGTACAGCCTGACAATTTGGATAGCAAGCAGGAGGTGGGCATTTTCCAGCATTGATTTAACATGGAAAATTTCTTCTGTGTAATTTTTGCACCATTTTTTTGTTCCTCAGATTTCCAAGAATCTTCTCTTTGAGTTACTAAGTCTTTACACTTCATAGCTTGGAGAACATTAAGAAGAGTCCTGACAAAACCCTTTAAAAGTTAGTTGAAAATAGGATTTCAGGCTGAAAAACAGAAAAAAATTTCAAACACATCAATAGATGTAGTTCGGGATTATTTTTTTCATTAACAAAGTGTCTTTGATGCCTTTATATAGCTGCTGAGAAAGTACAAGTTAAGCTCAAGTGACAAGAAGTATCTTTCAATCTTTTCAACATTCTTGTTGCAGTAATGCTTGAGTTAGGGAGGAGCAAATACACAAGTCCCTCTGCACTCTCAGGATAGGAAGAATCTCAAAAAGTCATCCTATCTTGTGTTCAGAATGGCAGTAAAAGATCAAATTACCAGATTCCCAGTAATTATCATGGATTCCATTAAGTGTTGCACTGTCCTCCTGTTGTGTTGATGGTTGGGTGTTGAGCAGTATTTTTAAATGAAGTTCTTGTCTTCGTGTCATCACATTGTATTGGATACATCATTGAATCTGTGGTGTGTTTTTCTGTATTTAAATATATTGAGAAGGAGGTTTGTGTCCAGCAAATTAAGGAGGAAAAATAGTTAGAGGAAGGGAGGAAAGGAAGTGGCCCTGCAACAAAGAGAAGGAAACTCACACGTGTTTGAAAGAGCTGGAACTAGTTAGTATGCTCATGTTTTTGTTCCTCTAGGTTTGCAAAGGACTTGATATCTATCTCCTGGCAGGTGGGTGTGCGTTTTCTGGAAGAAATTGCTACCCAGGGTTGGTAACAGTATTTATTGATTTATTTCTTCAAATAATTGCAATGCTGAGGGTCCTACTGCAGTTTGGAATAGGTCATGCCATTGTACCGGGTTGGAGACACCCCTCCTCACAATTACACTGTTTCTGAATTCCTCATCCTAAAAGGAGCAAAAAAAGCCTTGGGAAACTAATAGCACAAACTATTCTTTTGTAAGATTAAAAGCAAAGAGCAAGAGTTGAGACCAGAGGGACTCTTAGGTTGGCTAATACAATTTGTAACTTGTTCACTCTGCTTTGCTTCTTGCTGACTTGGTTTAAGATGGTTCCTGATACTGTCACTGAGATTTAGCATGCAGTTCCCCTTTCAGACAAAAAGGAATTTTCCACTGCTGCTGGAGCAGTGGGAGAGCAGATGGCTGAGCTCTGGGAAAGGCAGTGACTCCTTGGTGCAGCAAGGGAGAAGGTAGCGTGAGACACTGTCCCCAGAGCCAGAATCCCGCTGGAGTGACACACACTGGAGTTCTGCTTCACTAATGCTTAACAAATAGCTTCAATCACATTAGTAATGCCACTAACATGAAGGTAAGTATAGTTGCTTAGTGCTAATCTTGCAAAATATCTGATTCTGGGGCTCAGTAAACGATCTCAGAAATGAAGAGCACTTCTGAAAGTACCTCCTGGTCTTCTGCATTGATAGAAAGCCCTTCATTAATTTTTCCCTCAAATAATGCATAAAATGAGCTACATGAGGATACTGTAATTTCATTCTACTTTAATACTCATGTTCCCTTGGCTATCCTGAGTCCTGCAGTACAGGGTGGCGATGGCAGTGGTTAAGGTTTTAAGAAGTGTTCTAGAGGTGACAAGACAGACCGAGATTAGTTACTGGATAGTTTTTTTTCCTTCTTGGCATCAGTTTGTGTCCCTGAGAAAAGTGATGGGATTTCTTGGCTGGCTGTGTCCTTCTGCTTCTCATCCATCCTCACCTTGCACTCTCTCCCTTCCAGGGCTAGCCAGATGTGTCAGTTCAGATGCCAAAGGAAAAAGTGGGTGCAAGAGGAAAGTAAAAATGGAAAAACTGCTTGAGCTTGATAGACAAAAATAACTTCTTGATAATCTATTTCTTTTGGGATTGGGAAATCTGGTTATATTGAAATTACTTGTTACATTAAAATATATACCTCCAATACTATGATCAGCAGAGTTCTCAGGAGGTATGAGAGCTCTCACTTCTACCCATTGAATTTATCAGATAGTTCTTTCCAAAAGCCAGTATTGAAAGTGTTTCCCTGGGTGTGAATTGAACTTTCTGGGTGTAAGTGTAGTGCACGAGAGCCTGGTAATCCTTTCTCCTTTTACCTAATGAAACTGCAGCATTTATTTTTTTTTTTCTTTTCCCCTCATTTCTTTTTAATACAACAGCACATGGTAGAACTACAAATTCTGGCCTTTAGGGCTCTGCTGAAGGCCCTAGCTATGCAGTTCAGCATTTCTGCTTCATATTCTGTAATGCACTGTACTTCTGAGAGAAAAAATACACATCTCAAACATAATAATTCATAGAATTTTTTATGCTTCTTTTATTATAAATGAAACCATTCTCTTTGTATCTGCAATTTTGATCTTAACATGGGAATAATAACTTCAACAATAGCAACAAAAAAAGTCTCTTTACTCCATACTAAAGGAAATATAAAGTTAAGAGGGTGAAACAAAAGCTCTCTTGACCAATCTCACACCAGAACAAATTCTAGAGCTGAAAGAAAATGAGTGAATTACAACTTATATTACAACTTCCCCTCAGCCTTTGCCCACATGATTAAAACCAAAACAGTCTTCTCAAGAAATGGCTTTTTCCAATAAATGGCAAGGATTCATGTGGTGAAAAGGGCAATTGGCCACTGAAGTAAGAGATTACTGTTGGTATTAGAAATAACAGTTTCTTTGGCATCTTATTGCAAACTTACGCTGGTTTGTGGTAGTTAAATTGTCATTTAGTAGCATTCGAAGTATCTATTTGTAGTTCTACCTGATGTACACAATAAAACTCAGCTTTATTCTGAAAACCATGATTATGCAGAAAAACTGTGCTATGTCCATCAGCTTTCACACAGCCCCTCTGAGATTAAACCACATCCCCAAACCTCGTTTGCCCGCACTTAAGGGATGGAATTTATTTTGTCAGATGAACAATGATCAGTTTAATTTTGTAACTGAATTTTCTCAAATGCATTATTTATGCTCATTACCTCATGAAAATCAGTGGGAGTTCACATACAATAAGCTGAATAAATGAATATTCCATTGTTCAAAATGCTCTGCAACTCTTAGTTTGGACCTGAACTAAAGGCAAAAAAATGAGATGATATTTTCCTTTTTTTTGCAGTGCCCAGGGAAGGAGAGAGGAATTATTGGGATTTGTTATGTATATGCCATAAATCTGAAATAAAAATCATGCCTTTGTAGAAAAGACTTTGGATTATAACACAGTAGTTTAATAATATTGTACATACAACATTTACATGTATATTTATTTTTTGGAAAGGCTTTCATAATTTACCCATACAGTAAAGCAGAGCATTCAGCTGCATCAAATGATAAGGCAATATAGATGATCTGAGTGATAATCAAAGTTAGGGATCAGCACTTTATATCTTCAGCAGCAGTCCATGGGGAGGTACAGAAACCATCTGCATCCTAACCATGTAATACAACTCTACACATCAGTTATTTACTTCAAGCTCTTCTTTGATCCTGTGTGTGGTATTACCATTGATCAGAAACCCCAGCTCAGCTCAGCAAGTATTGGATGTCTCACTTTCTTCAAAATCGGTCTGGAAACCTTCCCAGGGATGCATCTGCTCCTTTAATTTGCCACAGAGATGAAGAATTTGTGAAGAAAATTAAAGCTGGAATAAACATGAAGCATCCTAAATCTTCATGCTGTTGTGGTAGAAAATGTGTGTAAAACAAGTGGGAGAAGCTTCAACAGATGTTTTAATTTTAACCCTAAACTGTAACAGATCCCATGCAAAGGGGACCAGTCTGTATGGCAGAAATAATCCCTTGTTTCAATGATTTGTTTGTGACAGAAGTGTTCTTGCATGGGTGCTACTGGAACATTGTCAGTTACATTAAATGGGAAAATATTTACCTATCCAAAAGATGGTTTCCTCACTTTACTGTTTTTATATATTCCTTTCTATTCTACATTGCATATATCCAGAGGCAAGTTTTCTGGACTTTAAGAGGCTCTGCTACTTAATGTAGCCAGGGATGCTCAGCAGCAGCCCCAGATAGTGTAGTACAAAAAAAATTGGATATGTTCCAATATTGAAGCAGTATTTTACTTGCCTGGGACTTTCTTAAATTCCTTTCCCACTGCTCCCTTTGTCCTGTGATCTTCTGAATTTTTTTTTTCAAACCATAAGATACCGATATTTAGGAAGAGTTCTGTTTAGGTTCCTCCAATCTGACCTCTGTAGGTCCACTCTATGTTCTTCTGAGGAAAAGTTAATCATGCAATCATAGAATAGCTTGGGTTGGAAGTGACTTTCAAGGTCATCCAGACCAATCCTCCTGCAAAGAGCAGAGACATCTCCAACTCGATCAGGTTGCTCAGTTCCATGTCCAACCTGACCTTGAATGTTTCCAGGGGTGCGGTGCCCACCACCTCTCCAGGTGGCAGTGTTTTACCACCCTCACTGTAAAAAATTCTTCTATTTAATATAAATTGATATAAGTTTAAAACCATTACTCCTTCTCTTCTTCCCTCCCGAGCTTTAGCAGCACAGTGCAAGAGAAACGTAAACGAGCTCTGCTTTTATTCCTGGTTCAGAGCTTGCTCTCCTGCTGCTGCCATCCATCCTGTTTTTCCAAAGTACCTCATGGCACTGCCAGCCAGGGTAACCTGGTGGCACGGAGCAGGTCTGTGACAGTGACAGTAAGTCGAAATCAGCTAACTTGAACATTAAATCTGGCTGTGGTCTGGACTGAAAACTTTCCATAAGAAGCAGTAGAAGTGGGAGGAGGAGAAATGCAGTGGGAGGCTGCAGAGTGTTTTAGGCTTTCTGCCAAGGTGTCACTTGAACCTGTGCTGCTCTCCTCCTCTGGAGTGACTTGCTCCAGGCTGTGGAGGGAGTTTGCGATCAAATTGAGGCCAGAAATTTATATGCCTTGAGGTCTTGTTGCTTCACTCTGACAAGGTCTTTTCCCACCGGCACACAGGAGACCATTTTGGCTGAAATTCTGTCTGTCCCCACTGAGGACACATTCTGTTTTCCTCTTCTCACCTTTTAGCTTCTCTGTCTCAAAGTCCTCACCACATTTCTCATTTCCATTCCCTGGAAAGGCCATGCTGCTGCTCACCTTTAAATCACCAGCCTCCAGAAATCATTTCCTCTGCTTGTCCTTTCAGCTTATCAGGTGCAATGTACTTGCTTTGAGTACATGAAATACAGACTTCAGATAGCATTTTGGGTTGTTTGGGGTTCTTTGGGGAGAGGGTTTTTGTAGTGGTTAACGGCATGGAACCCGAATTATCGCAAATAAATCCTGCAACCTCATTGTTTACTACTTGCCTGTGGCTGCATCCAGTACAGAGTGAATGTTTCTTCACTTTTTTTCTGTGACATCACATACAAGATATTCCCAAAAGATCACGGTAAGAATTAAGGAACTTTACTGAATCTAAAATGGAGGGAAAAAAAGGTTGCTTGTGTAAGTTTTTTTGTTGTTGTTTTCCTTTCAACCCAAGAAGAGGAGTCTTAAAATTAGTTTACTTGAAATGATCATGATGCTGAGCTGTAAGCCCAGACTGATCCGGAGTGAATGTCCTGGGAAAGTGAGAGTTTGAAAATGCAGCTGCTGTTGTCATCTTTAATGAAATATTGAAGGGAAATTAGTGAAAAGCTGCTGCAGCAGGCGAAGGTGGGGAAAATGCTGCAACCTTCCCGAAAGCATCTCTGGATACGGGAGCGGCTCAGCGGTGCCACACTCACACACACACACACTCTCACATTCACACACACACACTCTCACTCACACACACACTCACACACACACACACTCTCACATTCACACACACACAC
>VZTE01000050.1:32572-146196 GCA_013397775.1 Eulacestoma nigropectus
TTTTTTATGCAAACCAACTTTTCCCATAGTATTATGCAGTTGTTCGAAATAGGAAGATGAATCCTTTTTTCAATACTCAGAGTCTGTGTGTGGTGAAAGGAAACAACACTGGAAGTCAAGTGAGAAGCATGACAAGATACAAACCTGTAATAATACTCAAGAAAATTGGGGTAGTCTATGCTTTTTCCACCTCAGTGACCCCAAGAACCAGTTCAGGTTGAACCTTTCTAGTGCTTTTTGACAGAAGAGATCCATTATAGCTGAACTTCCTGAGAAAATTTTAAAGCTACATTTAGGTGAATCAGGAAAAAAAAAACATTTCTCTGTAACAGATTTTGGGAGTGGACTAAATATTTTTGGAAGTCACCTATACTTGGGGCACTAGTACTCCACATACACCAGAGTCTGATTCTGCATTTTTAGGAATTTATCTAAAAATGATACCTTTCATCCTGTGCAAGTGCTTTTTTGGGAAGCAGCTCTCACAGCTGTACCCACAGCTGGAGCTCTGAATGAAAAGCAGATCAAACATGTCCTCTTTCTTGTTTCTGCAACAAAGAGGGAGGATGCACAAAAATGCTTTTATCCAAATTGTCATGTTCAGAGAACTTTCTTTTTATTATTTTCTTGACTTGAAGTGTTACTTCCATTTTCACTTTTTTGCTTGACTGAGAAGATGGCTGGTGTGAAGGCGAGCAGTGGTGGAACAAGGACTGACATCCTGGAAAAAGAATTGCTTCTTTGCCCATACTACTGAAGAGAAAGCTTTCAAACACAATATTATTATAGGAAAACAGAGGTATGAATACCAGAAAATATTTACATTGGTCTCTTAAATCTTGGGTGTTGCCAATGGTTTGATGATGTTATGCTAGTGAAGAAATACTTTATTTAACAGGCATTTTTTCACTAAAAATTACTGCGTTTAAGTCTGGTTCTTGTGGGATGCAGTGTAGATTTCACAGAAGGTAAATAAGAAAAGACTTAAGCCTGGGTCTAAACAAAACTTTCTTGCTGTAGAGCTTGGTTAAAGTCAGAGTACCACAAATAAATTACTGACAATGAATTTTCTCGGAAAAAAAAAGCATCTCAAAAATATGGGTGCAGAAAAATCACAGATTTTTCTTTTATATAACAACTATAAATCTAAAACCACCCTGCAAAGCTCCCTGTGCTTATTCTGGTTTTATATATGCAGAGGGGACACCATGTTCTTGCACTGAAAAACAGAATACAGGGGCAAATGATTTTTCTAGGGAACCACATATCCTACAGATGGATAGGGAAGATACGTCCTCACCTGGTTTACAGCCAGCTGGCCTGGTTTCACTATTCAGGGCTCTCTTTTGTTTAATTCCTATTTTCCTTGGCGCAATCCTGGTTCTTGTCTATAATTATTATGATCTTTGCTCCAGGTTGTGGTTGGTTCCTGATTTATATCTAACATCCTGAGGTATCTGGAAAGTACAGAAGCTTTCAGACTCCATCTCTTTCCGTTTTAAAGGTTCTAAAGGTTTAAGTTTCATTTTATGTCTGTAGATTGTTACACAGGAAACAAATATTGAAGGATACTTAGAAATAGCATTAATCTTACTCACTGTCTTTCACTTCAGAACTCCACTTTTCAAGACATCCTTTCATTATTTTCCTTCCCTGTCCTGCTCTGTCTTATAGTTATTTAAATCCAGGTGTCCACTTTTCACTGGTTCATAAATTTCTCTTTAATGATGTCATCAAGAGTGGATAAACCAGAAGGATAATGAGTCTTTGTCACAGAAATGGAAGTCATAAGGAAGAGCCATCTTGATGCTGAATTGCTTTCTAGAGCCTGTGTGAATACCTAAGAATAGAGGAAATACATGGTTTTGGTTCAGTCCAAGCATTCAAAGCCTGCCTTGTACCAGCCTGCTAAAAGCCAGTCTGAGTTTGTGTGTCTTGTGCCCTGTGTGGATGTGGGGCTCTGGGGCCTGGGAGAGCTCTGGGAGGGAGATTGTCTGGGTTTAAGGGCTCTCAGCTTCTTCTCTGAGTGTATCCCTCCTGCTACTTGGCAAGGGAAGGGCTTTGCCTCTGGAGACCTTCTGCCCCTCCACTGCTGCAGCTCATCCCCTTCCTATAAAAGGGCAAAGCCAGCACAGGAAAACAGCAGAAGGCTGCAAACTCCCCCTAATCCTTGGCTCTGGGAGCAGTGTCTAGGCAGTAAACCAAAATTTCACTCATGCTGCCTGGGTAATCCATGAGTGGATTATGATCTGCCTCTGAAAAATCCATGCCATGGACATGTTTAGTCTCTTCTCATTTAAATCTAAAATGTTTCATGAGGTGGTAAGAAAAACATCTTTCTACTCTTGTGTTCTCTTACTTTCCTTTCATTTCTTTAGTTTGTCGTCCTTACCTCATTAGGCTCAGCACCTCTACCATGAAAGATTATTTACATCTATGCTGCTACCGTTTCAAAAATAATGTATGGGCACACCAAGTTGGAAAATACTACACAGAGAAAGCAGGATAGCTTTAATTAAACAAATTAGTGTTTGTCTAGTCAGTGTGATTAACTTTTGTCCCTGCAACACCCTGAAATGATAGTACTAACAAATATTGCAAGGCATTTTTAAATTAAATTAAATGCTCCTTTGATTGCATTAAAGATAATGCCTTTTAAATCTAGTCCCTCAGGAACTGTTGCTCTCCAGTGACAGCACTGATCAATTTGCCTTGACTTTCCCTGCAGAAGTAATCTTTGAGTCTCCTTGAGTCATCATTTGACCAAGGGGCATTTGCAGCGGGGCTATTTGAGCAGTCTGAGTTGTCATCTTAATGTACAGGTCCCAAGGGAAAGAAAAAGGAGAGTGAATGTGCTTGTGCATGGGGTAATAAATTGATCTGAGTATGTGGATAATTACATACAGGTAGGAAAAAACAAAACGTTTAGTCAAAAAATCTGCTCTTAACAGTCTTGATAAAGAGCTTCTTGAGTTGTTATTTTTCAAAGAAAACCAAATCACGACTACCAATTATTGCTGCCTGCAGGTGCTTTCAGGGGAAAAACAATTCCTGGATTGCACATGCAAGATGGAGAAGTCTGGTGCCCTTATTTCTTCCATGATAAGAAGGTGTGCACTGAGAATGTTCTTAGCAGGGAAATGAAGGCTGTAAGGAAAGGATATCTTCTGGATGAACTAATATATAGCATTAAAAAAATTGACATAAATATACGTAAATTTGCTAATATATGTAAACCAGTTCCTACTGAGAAGGATTTTTGGCATTTCTAAAATAAATCATGGAGAGCGTATTTCAAAATTATTTCTAAAACTTGAAATCTTGATATTCTGTCTTGGACTTGTCTTCTTTTCTTTCCCTGAAGATGCCAGGGGCACATGGTTATTTTTAAGGTGCTCAACTCAACTTGGGAATCTTTTTCTTTTAAGCAAGCAAAGTGTGGTGACTTTTTCCAATGAAAAAAAGTGCTATGATTAAAAGGTTACAAGTCAAAGAGCAATTTCCTGGATGATGGGATCTTTGAAAATGTATGCTGCAGTGGCTTCAAATATTGTGGTCATGCAGAGCAAGAGCTGGGTTGCTGCAGATCTCTGTTTTCTTGCTTAGACATTGGCCTTTTTGGAAATTCAATTACATAGATGCAAAATTCTCATTCTAACAGCAAGTACAGATAACACATGTGGATAAATGTATTTGTGGTTGGGTGCATTTGTGTACACACACACACACACACAGTGTCTTCTACAAAGGGTACTAATGTATCTGTGTTGTTTCTGTAATTCCAGTGTTAGCTGCAGGGACAGGAATTTGCTGTCTCCAAACAAACCATGTACCCCACATCCTCAATCCCCTGGCATGGGATCACAGTCCTGCAATTTGAAGCAGGTGATGTCTCCCCTGATAAATGAGCCAACACAGGAATTAAAATCTCCTAACAGGCCTTTTCAGAAGGAAAATAATCTGGTCATCCCAATTCCTAACATGAAAGAAAACGATGAAATATCAGCATCACTCTGCTGCAAAAAAAAATTAAAACATTTTGGGGAAAAGCAAGGCAGGTTGGTCTGATATGAGCTGCAATATTATTTCAAAGCACAAAGGACTTCCCAGCAATCAAGTATATTGAACAGAACACCAGAATGGAATTTAAGATGCAAAATAAAAGCCTTTAACCATGCTTTATAGCTTCATTTTGAATGTGGAGACTGTATTAGGGAGGCAATTTAGTATTAAAGCTGTAGCTTGACAGATCCCAAGGATTTGAAGCCTAAAGCTTGAAGTTCTTATATATCTTTCTATTAAGCTCTTTGACAACATTCTGAAAACCAGGCAGTCGAATCTGCAGTTATTTCTGCTACCTGATAGTAGCTAATAAAGCTGTCCTACTTCCTCAGAGGGATGTAAAAATGTAAATTGTTTTGAGGCTTTGTTCATTTACTGATGTATATTTCCCTTTTGCATTTTTACTAAATGAGTATCATGGCCTGGAGGGAGGAGAAAAGTCCTGTAAAATCCTACACTGCTCTATATACCCAGATTTGCTTTCTGAATGCAATTCTACCTAATTACTACTGCTTTCTAACATTGTTCAGTATAATGCCCATGAGTCCCAAGACTAGAAAAAAATTGCATATTGTGAACAAGCAAAATTTGCTCATTAAGTTGTTTCCTCACTCTATGAGATATTTAAACAAATAACAAGCTTTAAACATCTGAGTAATTCTCTTGAAATCCTGATGCCTTGATAAATACTTAAGAAAAGCTTTTCATTGAAAGAGAAAACCATGAGTTTTTTAAAACTGTGCATTTTTCTTTATGTGTATATTATGGCTCATTAATTCATCTCCTGACTTGCCGACTACAGCACAGATGACATTTTGATTATCAGATGCTGCCTTGTGACAAGAAATTGCAAATTCTCCCCTAGACACGTTGCTGTGGTGCACGAAGGCTGAAAGAGCTGGGACTGAAGAGGAATTTCAGAAATTACTCAGCCTCCTTGAATATTGCAGTGTGGCATTGGAGTGATCATGATGGAGAGGGGTATATTAAATAGTCCTGCAGGGAAAATAGCTATGAAAGAGTATTCTTTGTGAGTTACAGCATCTCACATATTTCTTTGGCCTCTTCCACACAGGACATGATTTCACCATTGCTACCTGGACATAAGGAACACAGAGATTGCTCCCACAGTAATTCACTGAATTTCAATTTTAATACTGAAATTTTCCAGTTACTCATGGGATTTTCTTGATGGGATTGAGTCATGTAGTTCCTGTTAATTTTTGAAGTAAGTCCCCAAAGCCAGACTTTCAAAATCACAGGCTTGATGCTGTAACGTCAGTAATGATTTTGCTCAATTGGGTACATCAGTTCCCCATAGAACATGTATTTTTGTTACCTGGAAAAGTCAAGCCAGGTTTACTTTCCTCTGTGGGCTGAATTCTAGGAGGCAGATTTGTCTCACAAGATATGACAGGACACACTGGAAAAGTTTGAATATGGGAAACAGTAAACAGAATAAACTGGACAGGCTGCTGGGTTTTGGTCTGGGGCTTGCATTCCCTATTCCTGAAGCAATCCTGACGCCTAAATCAGGAAGCAATTGCATGCTGTTGAGGTCACAACACATTTACAATGTCTGTTTCTAGGATTTTATTCCTCCCTGTGTTCTAGGCGCACAAGTCTCAGGTGATCAGTTATTCATTCCTCTGCGCACAGGGATCCTCCTCTAGCAGGTTTCATGACTTTTAACATGGCCAATATGAGCAGCAACCAAAACACTTGTTCCGGTAGCTCAATCCAGTCACTCCAGTACTTTTCCCTCATTGCTGCACGAGGACATTGATGCTGTTTACAGAAACTCTAAATATTTTATTATGTTCATGCTCTGGGGAGATGTGGATTTTGTTTACAGTCAGTTTTTACTATGAAACACTAGTACATGCTTCCAACATTGTAATGTATTTTTCTTGGATAAACTAGAGCGAGGGTCTTTTTCAGGAGAAAAAGTGCAGCTCAAGTTTCAAAGACTAAAAATTGAAAGTACTCCATTGAAGGGCATTCTTTAAAAAAAAAAAAATTATTTTTTCTTGTTAAAATGACAAAAAAGGAGAATTAATATAAATAAAGCTGTACTTATCTTTTTGTAGAGGGGAAGGTATTTTTAGTGTTCATGATCTATTTCTATGAGAGTTGCAAAATTCAGGTTAACATTCAGGTTATATTCGTATATTCATGCAGCTCAAGGCAGTTTGGAGTGGTTTGTAACTTCTGTTAGAGGGTCTAACACCAGTGATGTGTTTTATTACCTTCTCTTACCTGAATTGTCCTCATTGGTCTCACTGGATGTGTTCACAAGTGTCATGGGAAAAAACCCAGTAATATTCCTGGCAATGCACACCCAACTTTGTGCATGCAAAAAACTAGGGCTGATTGGGGAAAATTAATAAAAATTTAAAATATCAAGCATTTTCCTTTTTTACGCAGTTCTGCTGAACACTGAAAACCCACTTTCAATCTGTATTTATAGATTTAATTCAAATAGTAAAAATCTCACAGATTGTGGACAATATTATTGCATTTATGCAGCACCATGAATTTTTGGGTTGGATGCCTTATGATGCAAAGCCATTCATTCTTCGTTATTCATGAGATTAATTTATACAAGCAGTGCCTAAACTTTCTCTCATAGCAACTGGAGGAATATTCTCTTTGCCTTCAGTGCAGGAGGGGACAAGCAATTGCAATGTTATGCATCTGGGGAGCATAGACATTTCTGGAAAACCTTTTATTTCTCTGTACGATGGGGTAAATGAGGACCAGAAAGACTATGTTCAAACTTAAATGAAAAAACAGTAGAGAAATTTCAATTCAGTTGTCTAACAAGTGGGTAGTATTTTTTGTGAAGGATCAGTAAGCAGAATAAATGGAATAAGAGCTGAATAAATAGGGTTTGTGTAGAAAAGAACTCCATGAGGGTATCATACAGCATTGAAGATGTGCTCTGCCAAGCAGCTCTGTGGGGAAATAAATGTATACTACAGGAAGCCAATGGAAGGTTGACTGAATACAAAATAATGTCTATTTTGTGTCATTACAGACTAAAAAAAGCATCCCAAAGCCCCCTCCCTGTCCTTTTTTCACATAAATCTATTGTGTCTTAAGTTTATTACAGCTGGAGATGTCAACTCACCAGGGCTGGAGCGGCCCCACTCAGGAGAAACCTCTGTCAGTGTTTCCTACCATAAAATGCTGCATAATTCCAGAGGAAATACGTGTTCAAATGCTAGACCTGTCCATCGTTGGTCAGTCTGTCTGGGCTGTGAATATGGCTTGTCTCCTTCCAGGGCTCAGGATGTATTTTTCAGACTTTTAGGGCTTGGAGACTTTAAATGGAACTTAACCAAAAAACGTGAGAAGGTCTTTCCTTGGGCCACCACTATTGATCCAGTAACAGACCAAACCAGTTTCACTACATCATTTCCTTGCTGCCTGAAGTTAGGGAAAAAGTTGCTTTCCAGCATTGTGGAATTACAATAACTTCATATATTCCCTCAGCAGAAAGTCATCTATTCTCTCATCCTGCAATTAATCTTGCAAAAGAGCAAACAATGACATAGAATTAATCAACCACTGTGACAAAAAAATTGTGATGGAAAGATGAACCCAGCTAAAATTAATTTTTTGAGCGACAGCTTGAAGCTCAAACAAGTGGAAAACATGGTGCAAATTGTACCTAGCTTCAAGAAAGGGATTTTAATGAGAAATGCAACGGCACAGCAATACTAATCAGTTATAAAAACATAATCCATCTTGGACTGCTGAGTGAATATCCTCCCCGTTCCTGCATTTTCCTTCTCCTTTACAACACGCTGGAGGGAACAAAAATTGCACTGCATCTATCACCCAGGCAGAGGGGAAGTGCTGGTGCATTCGAGAGAGCAGCTGAGTGGATTCGTGCTCATGTACATATGACTGAGGCAATGTCCTCTGGCAAACACTGCATGAAAATATTGCTATTACTGGAAATAGAAGGTGATTGAACTTTCCATGTCTGCTCTGTTCCTTACTAGAAATAAGATAAATAGAATATGTCCTGTGAGATAATTTATATCTGTCACACATTGACAGCTGCCAGGTAAGGACAGAAACGATGGGATCCTGATGCAGGCATCATTCTGCAGCTGCAGACAGGACAATCATCAGGGAAGTTCCATGAATGTCAGCTGGTGTTCAGACCCTTAAGCCTTGGTTCCTGCCTGTAATACAGCAGACACCATCACCTTCTTTTATTTAGAGATGTTCATCTTTGTATGTTTTGTTTCTATGGGTTTTTTGGGTTTTTTAGAGCTGAGAAGTCTTCTGCCTTCCTTATTGAACCTTCAGGGGAAATCAGGTAACCTGTCCCCCCCAAACTTGATGCTTTTCTGCGTTGCCAGGCCTGATAGAAGTTGAGGAGGAGCCTGGTTACTCGTCCCATGTGTTCCTGGCTCAAGGTAATTTAATTCTCCCCTACTTTCATTGAACTTCAGCTTAGTTAACAAAAGGGGTGTGTAGAACCCAGCTACATCTCAGTAACTATTATTTAGCTGCCTTTACCTGTGCTAGTATTTTCTAAGTAACTGAAAGCTGCTGATTTATAGCAATGAAATATTATCCTTACTTTTCTCTGCAAGTGTTTTGAAAATATCACTGTGGCCTGTTTTTCTTCCAGATTTTAGGAGCTTGACTGACATGTACAAGGATGCAGGTTTTATTCAAGGTAACTTCCTAAATTTCCCATTTTGGAGCTAATAAGACTGGTTCGCTTACAGTTCCTTTGTTTCTTCGTTTTTCTTACAAGTGAAAGTATAAAGCTTCTAAATATTTCTGTACTTGCAGTGAAGATAATAACTCAGCTTCTCTTGGTTTTCAAACACCAATTTCAGGATTTGTTTTTAAACAACAAAACCTAGCTCACAGATTCCCTAGCAGTAATCTGTCTTCTTATTTAAGTTTTGCTGTTAGATTTATTCATTGAAAGAATACTTGGGAAAAAGTACTATGAAATACGATAGTTTTAAAGCTTTGTAGGAATAACAAAGTACTTTACTGTGATAAAATATGATTGCTTGGCTTGAAGAAGGCTTGTTGTATGTCTGTGTCAAATGGAAAATATATCTTCAGTTGATTAGTGATGATATATTTCTCTATGATTCCTTAGAATGGCAAACAATGTACTGAAAATGTGCCTTTATATGGAGGTGAAGATGCCTCAGATGTGCATGAGCTACAGATTAACAGTGCATATATTGAATCTCAGTCTCCTTTTTTGCTTTCCTCTTCCACGTCCTTTCTGATGGCAGTTTAGTAGACAACAAAAAACCAGTGACGAGTGATAGGGCTGGCTCCCGTGCAACACCCTACTTGTGTTAGTGAGGTTTTACTCACTTCTAAAGAGGTACCGTTGGGTACCACTAGAACAGGGCTCACAATATGCTCTGAGCTTCAACAGCTTATTCCCTTCACTTCTCAACGTTCCATTGCTTCCATTGCATCTTTGCAGCCTTTTTGAGTCATGTTTCATACATACAATTAAGTGACAAAACCTATCCCTTCTCCACCTAAGGTGAGTTGAGCCATTATGAAATAATTTCCAAACAAATGTGTCACCATTGTGCCACATGCAGCTTCTGATTCTTAAAACCAGATATTTGGGAGAAAATGAGATACAGTTAATCAATTTCCTCCCCTCTTCCCTTCCAAATGTTAGTTTTCTTATTTTAATAAAAGTCACTGTAATCATACAGAAAAAAATGATTGTCAAAACAACACATATATTATGGCTGTGGAGCATGTCATGGTGTATAATTTGCTTTCTTTATCTTAGAGCTATTATTGTTTTCCTTCAAGTCTCTTATATTCAAGGCTAGATGATTTCAATTACTTCAGATCTGCTGTAGGTCATGTTTTCTGCTCCTACAGTCATCCTCCCTTTTCATTTTAATTTTAAAGAACTGAGAAAGATGAAACAATAATTTTCAAACTGCAACTTCAACTCCTGGTTAAAACTGGGTAAAATGGAATGGTTATTTCTTTTTTCTGCTAAGGAAAAAAGTTCTTATGTTTGTTGATTATTTTTGCAAACAGCTCTCAGAATTATATTTCAGGTTTATGTTGAAGCTATAGTTTTTCAGAATATCTAGAATTCATCAATAATCATACAGGAGTATATGTGTAGTGTCTGGGCTCACAGCTCAGGACAGGCACTGGAAGTGTATCCAGTCCTTCTGAGTACTTTGAGAGCTGCCAGCTGGCTCAGGAATGACGAGCACCTTCTAGATAATCCTGACAGTGTCAGCACCCTTGGCAGAACATAACTGGAGGAAAGGATGATCAGAACATGGTGACCAACAGAGTTTGGAGGAAAAAGTCAAGCAGTGTTGGTTGTCCAATGCACAAACTACAGGAGAACATGCAGCTATAGATTCCTGCCACTCCAGCAGTGTCAGTATTTTGGAAGGAAGGAGAGGAAGAAGGACAGGGAGACCCCAAAAGAGCATGAGAAACATCATCTGCTCCTGTCTCCTGTGACCCTGGCATATGGACCCCCCTGAGAACTGAACTTTCTGTTCTGCTTTTCAGCACATATTAGAGACCTCTGGGGATCTCCTTGCTCCAGTGTGCTGCAGACACCCAGCTGTTCTTGTCTTCTGCAACAGATGTGCTCTCCAGATGTCCCTGAGACTCAGAAGTACATGTGGAGCAGAGTCCAGCTTTGCTCAGCTCCAGGGGAAGAGAGTGTTGATAAAAAGAAAAATATGCTCCAGGAGTTTGACCTGGTGCTGGCTTCAAGTCATTGTTCTCCTGCTGTCATTGGAACACGCTGGAAGGTTCTGCACTGCCAAAGGAGAGACTTTTCTCTGCAGTGTCCTTAAGATGCTAAACACATGCTATGCACTGATCACCACTAAGCTGTGCTAGTGCAAGTTGGAGGTCTCAGAATTGACAGCTAGCTATATAGCTAGGTAAAGATTGATGGGACAGTGATTGAGCACCACATAATTCTTCAGCCCTTGTTGATTTCCCCCCAAAAGTATTTTTGAGGGAAATTTTCAAGGGATTAATTATATATAGAACTATAAAAAGGTAATTTTGCCTCCTAAAATGAAGATATTCCTCTGCAAGCCTTTTGAAATTTGTTGTGAAGACATCCAAACACTTATTTATTTGTAAAAAAGCAAACATAACTTGAATGGAGTTAGGTAAAGGGTCAGCTCCCCAGGCAGCAGACTGCAGGGCCCTTTATCTGGTGTGTAATTCTGAGTGTGCTGCTGCTGCACTGCACCCAAACTCTTCTTGAAAAGACTTTTCCAGAGCCTCTTGTCCAGCCTGTTGGTATTAACACCTCCTGGCCATGTCTTACTTCTTTGGTATATTTTTTCACCTATTTTCCATCTCTTTTACTCAGTACTCCGCCACCCACCATACTCTGGCAGGATATGCATGTAGAATATAAATGTTTTGAGGATAGGAACAATTGAATAGAGAAGAACAATGATAATTAATGGGGGACTTTGGGTGACATTTATTGCCTGTTCTCCGATCAGTATATTCATAGTTGGTGAACAATGCTGCAGAATAAAATTAAAAAAACAACTAGCATTTGTCATTCCTCTCAAGGCAAGGGACTTAATCATGCATCATTTTTCTACATCTGTCATGGGATTGTAGGTGCTGACACCTACAATCTACAATCTACAACCTACCTTGAGTTGTTAGAGATTTTGCTCTGTAATTTGTTGAATATGAAAGGATCCCTTGGCAAAAAATAATATGAATCTAAAACATTGTCCTTGGACTTTTACGTACAAATTCTTACATACATATTTATGTATAATTAATTATAATTATACATAAATTATAATTATAATATAATTATAATTATAAGGCAGCATTCGAAAAATAATAAATGCTAATCCCAAGCAAATCTTTATTTTTGTTGTCCTTTTTTCATTCCTCTAACTTATTTTCTTATAAGAACAAGTAAACTTGATTGTATTAGCAGTAATAGATGAAAGATAAGAGAGGGGAAAACCACCACACAACCCACATAACTCGCACACCGCAGCTCAGAATGCCTGCACTACAAACAGACAGCGGATGGGTGAAGCAAGGAGCTGGCTGATTTTTTTTCTTTAGGATGCAATTTCATATGAGATGACCTACATTCCTGCTGTGTCTAAATGCAGCAACAGTTAAAACAAGAATACAAAGAAAACACAGTTCTAGCCCAGAAAGAGTTTAGTGGAGTAATTTTGATTTATGATTGCTACTTTATTTTTCATTGTTGTAAGTCCCCATCAGCCAATATGACCAATCCTACCAGACCATTTTTCTTGTCAATCATCTGCTAAGAGTTTCAGACTCCAGTTTTAAACAGTGGGTCTTTTGTTATCAGAAATCAGGTTTATCTTGAAAACAGTTATCTCTTAAATTACCATCGTGGGAGGGATGGACTGGAGAAGGTTTATTTTCCAACTTTTCTCCAAGAGCTTGCCTTTTATGCACAAAGCCTATGGAAGAAAAGGCATCGTTAACACAGCATCAAAGAATCCAAAGAAAGGATAACCTTTTCTCAAAGCAGGGCTGACTATTTAATGAACAATTCATTTAATTTTTAGCCACCTTCTCCTTTCAAATGAAAAGCAATAGAAATACATGTCAAAGAAACCAATCATGGTAAAATCTCTGTGCAATAGGCAGACTCTAACAGAAAGAGATGATGGTACAAAGGACTGACAAAAGCAGCTCTTCTTTCTTTTCCTCTCTTTTGTTGTGGACACAAAGATAAGTGCTTGCAATCAGATGATTGTAATGAACAACCCAGTTGTTTGGTCTGGATGGTATATTTCCAGAGGCAATCTGTGGGAGTTGTTTGGATATGGACTGGTTCCTTCCTAAATGTTCACTCACCTGGCAGGAGCTGTCAGGGCAGCCCTATTGCAGTGGATGTGCCTTCTCCAGAGAGTGCAAGCAAGGGTGTGGGAGAAAGCCCTTGCAGGAAAATGGTTCTCAGTGCTTTTTCCCCCCCCACACACTGTGCAAAGGTTCAGTTTTGTAACACTGTGCAGGATCTGTCTGGTTTAAGTGAGAAGTTCCATCTGGACTGAATAGAATGCCTGTGGTGATTATAAAATCCCTGAGCTCTGGGGCTAAAAATTCTGCTGTGTGCAATCAAACTAATCCACAAATATGAAGGCATAATGTGATCTTCTTTGTTACACTTACTAGCTTGTTTTGGGAATGTCTGTGTGGGAGGCCTGATGTAGAAGTGGGACACAGAGAGAAGATCACTGACAGGAGTAATTGAGCATTACGTTACCAAGGGACTCAACTGGTAAGTACACAGAAAATCTTCAATATTCAGTGAAACTATCTGGTAGCAAGATGCTTGGAGAAGTCATATGAGTGTTTTACCAAACACATTAACAAGTCTCTTAAAATTCCAGGCAAGTTTTGAGCAGGTCGGATTTGTGGACAGCATCTGCTGCTAGTCATGGGCCTCTTTCCCCACACATTTTGGTACCACAGTCTTTCTGATGATATATTTAAAAAATCAGGCCTTAATCTGTGCTTCTCCCCAGGAATGGCTGCCTTTCTCTTCTTTCCATCTCTTCAAAATCCAAACAAGTATTTGCAAAACCTGAGCATTATGTTTCTGCAATCGAGTCAATATTTTTTCAAAAGCAAAGTATAAGAAGTAGCTCTCTTTGAAGAGAAGTTGAGGGGACTGCACTGTGTGAAGAACACCTATATTGTTAACAATAATTACAATGCTCCTTTCCTCTCACTAATGGTTCTATTACTTGTATTATTACTTCTTTTCTTATAGAATGAATTATGTCCCTGGAGCTTTGTGAGGAGATTCATATCTACTATCTAGGCCTGGGAAGGAGAAGAAAAATTCACATTCACTTAAAACATCTCTTAGTGAAGTATGGAAATAATAACTAGTTGGAAAATGAAATTATTTCCATGGTTAGCATTTTGTGTGTATTTTTGACTGTAACTACTAAGGGCTTTTGCTAGAATCTAAATTTATAGCTTTATAGCTTTATGCCTAAATGGAAAAGATTAAATATAGGTATTAGAGGTCTCCTGGATGATTGTGCAGGTGTGCTTAGTTCTCATCTACTGAAAAAGATGTATTTTCAGCACTCGGTTTCAGTAATTTAGTACTGAATGTGCCTTTCTCTGCTGGATCTCCATGAAGAGCACAAAGAGCACTCTAAATTCCATAAAGTGAGGGTTTCTCACTCTCACAGCTGGCTGTATGAAGGGATTGCATTTGTAAGGAACTGGCATCTCGCTGTGTTTTTGTACTACTTGTGACTACAATGTACAGGTTTAGTTCTGCAGCCTGAACCTGATGGTGACCTCCTATGAGTTTACAGAGGTGGAAAATCCTAGGATGTTTTAGGAAATGTCTCCGAGGAAATTGCTGCTAAAGGAAGCTCAGCTTTTTATTATTATTGATATTCTGTTGGGAATACATATTTATCTGCCCCTTTACAATCAGGGTTCTTGTTTGACTGTTTTTCTTCACTGTAAATCTTGAACAGAGCATAGTACAGCAAATGTGGATTTCAGTTCTTTGCCTTTAGAGATACATCCCAGATTTCTAGCTGGAAGACTCTAGGGATTGATGTATGACATTTTCTTGAGATAGTAATCCGAAGTAATTAAGAACACAAGTCACAAATAAAAACATAACTTGAACAAAACCCAGAATTAAGATACATATTTTATCCCTTTTATCTAGCCTACTTATCAAAATGATAATGCTTTGTCTAACTAGAAATGTTAATTGCATGCTATAGGTAAAGGATCAAGGGAAACCGTGCACATGAAAGTGTAGCTTTGCAGATTATGCCTGGTCTGCATTTCCCTGCTGTGAGTGGCACTGGGCTGACATGAGAGTTCCTGGTACAAGAGCAATCCTTGCCCCTCAGCTCTAAACTAGACCATGTTCCTCCACCTTCCACAGAATCACAGAATGGTTTGGGCTGGAACAGACTGAAAGCTCATCCAGTTCCACCCCTCTGCCATGGGCAGGGACACCTTCCTCTAGACCAGGTTGTTCCAAGCCCTGTCTAGTCTGGCCATCTCTTCTTTTTTTAACCTAAACAAATGCATTTTGCTTTCAGATGATAAAATAGATCCATATTTAATATAAATAGTTTTGCAATTTCTCTTACATTTTTCTTATCCCTGTTTCTGTAGTCCTCAGTTGAGAAAATCCTGTATTATTGGTCTCTTTCCTAATGAAATTAAATTCAACTTATGTGACCTACTATGAACTCACCCAGCTCTTTTGGGAGAAGAAGAACACCTAAAATTCACAGCTGTACTGGTCTCTTGAAAAAAAAAAACAATACCTGCTGAAAAATATAACATTCCAAGCATATGAGTGCTGGATATGATGGATGTTGACAGAGAGATGAGAGTAAACAAGGTAATAGGAAGATATTTGTCAGTATGACAGGGGCCGATCTTTGCATGCCCAAAGGCAGACTCCTATCAAGGCCAAAAAATCTTAAATCTCTATGAGTGGTAAAAATGGGGAGGTTGAGAATAAACAATAAGGTGATCAAGCAAAGTTTTTGGGAGCTCAGAAAGTCAGAAGGATGGTAAGCAAAATGGTGATGTGTCTTTAGAAATCTGACACGCAGGTAGAGGGAGGGCCTGTGGGTGGTTTAGAGCCGTGCCAAGTGCTCTGTGCTGGGCGGGTGAGCTGGCCCGTGAAGGACCAGGAAAGGCTGGACACTCAGTTTGTGCCAGCAGAGATTGTAGTGGGGAAGGCAGTAAAACGTGGAGATAGAGATGCCACACCAACAGGACATGCAAGGAAAATGATCTGTGCAGCAGAATTCAGAGCAAACAAAGGAAAAAAAATTGTAATAAAGAGATGAAAACTTGAAAAATAACTTTTTACCTCAGGAAATCTAGGAAAAGCTCTATTTTCTGGAAAACTTTTGGTTTTGGAGTTAAGGTGCATAAAAATCTCTGTGACCTAGAAGGGGAAATGAAAGTATTACCTGGGAAGCAGGACTGGATGAATGTTGTCTACAATGAGAGAAAAGAAGAGAAGACTTGGGGGGGATTATGAAAATTCCTGGGTTTAGCTATGCTGGACTTGAAACAGTGGATAAAAGCCTTCAAAGGAAGACTCCATAAAGGTCACTATGATGTTTTAGAGAAATAGCAATTAGTTAAATAGCTAATTTTTCTCATTTTTGGGAACTGGATCAACTTTCTGTCTACCAGTTCCTATTTCAAATGTACAATGTGATGCCTTGCTTGATGAACAGGAAAATACATTTGTGTTACTAAGTATCTAAAAGTTATTTTAAATTTCTGTTATTATTAAAAGCTAAATTTCATTTGTGTATATAAAAGGCAAGCCTGTGGATAACTTCTACTTTCTTCTTCTTTCATTCTCCTTTTTCACTGCTCTCTCTTCTTTAATTCCATGTTCCTCTCTCTCCCTACATTTACCTATGCAGAATAATTTGCAAAACTATTCAAACTCTTTAGGATGTCTAAGGCTATTGCCTACAAACCATCCCAATGAGTTTTCTCTTTCCATATAAAACAACGTGTGTTTGTCCCTGTCCCAAAACACCATCACCAGGCTTTGCAGCAGGGATCTCATGGTGTTAGAGAAGGGATGAGAAATGAATAATAACTTACCCTAGTTTATTTTTTTTTTTTCTTTTGCACTATGAACTCTCTGCCTCCAGTGTAGGAAGAGATTGTGTTTACCTTAGTGAGGCCTACAAGGACAGATCTCTATAGTGAAGCAGCTCTTGCTGAGGACTCAAGCCGTGCATTTCAAATTGTTCAGGAGCTGAAAGCTTTGGTGTCTTTGAGAAGGACCCACTCAGTCAGCTACAGAAAACTCTGCTAATGTTGGGGTTATGTGTAAAGTATGACTTTTATTTCTACCTCTGCTAGAGTTGGGTTGTAACTTGGGGAGTGTCTCTTTGTCTTGTTAGTCAAATGTCTAAAATGCTTCAAGTAACATGTTGTACTAATAAAAGTATTAAAGAGAGATGTGTGTGACATCTTAAAGATTCAGAAATGCGTTATAGGTGGGGACTGCACAACGCTGTGGTGTTCTCTCATGTGTGGTATAGAGCTGTTCTAACATTAGTAGTTTGGATGAGTCAGTCTTACATTTGTCTCACAGGGACTGGAACCTTTTGTTTTGGTTCCGGACACTGTCATTCAGCAATGTTTATATAGTGAGGTTTTCTATTTTAAGTCAGTTTCTATTTCCTCTCTGGCTATATTTAAAGAATATTTATTACTACAGTCCATTTCCCCAGAGTAACTGGATGAATACAGCTTTTTTAACATTCCATAAATTAGAAATATTTTTTTCTTTGTTACTTAGTGTTGCTGTTCCATTTATTACCTTTTGTTGGGGAGAAAAAATGCCTCGGATCTTTCATTTGCAAGTAATTTACTGCAGGTTGTTTTGTTTTATTGTATTCAGTCTTAGCTTCCAACATGGCAATGGAAAGAATTAAAAATTTAAGGAGACACATTTTGGCATTGCATAGAAATACTGTATTTTGCTTGGCTCCTAATTTAAGTTTCAGCTCTTGCTGTTGCTGCTGTCTGACAACTAGAACAGAATTGTCAGAATTTCTTCTGTATTAGAGGTCATGGAAGGGGTAAACAAATGCTGATGTATTTCTAAATTGTAAAGTTTGCCTAAAAAGGGTAATCATGCAGGCCCAATCTGATCAAAATACAAGCAGTGCCCTTGTAGCAGATCTCTGAGGTGATTTGAAACACCTTGGGAGAAATGAGAGATCCCCTGTGCCTTTTCTGCCTCTGATTTCCAGCATTAAGCAGGAGAACAGAAATACGACATAGCCCTGTGCTTTACATTAGGTCAACTCATTTTGCACAGGGGCTAAGTCCTTCTGAAAATAACAGCAATAACGCTGATATTTTAAATTATCCAAAGATCTAAAAATATTTGTCTGAGTGATCTTGGTTTCTGTCTTCCTGCTGGGGGTCCCAGCAGTGACAGAGGCAGCCAGTGGCAGCTTTTGTCTTCCATCCCTCTCCCAGGGTTTCGATCCCACCTTGTCTCTTCCACTGACAACTGCTCCTTCTGTGCCCTTTGCAGGACATTTTGCTGAGCCAAATATTAAGGACAGATACTTGGAGCAGAATCTTCTGGATTACTGTGGTCTGGAGTCTCAAGTCCCAAATCATTGCTGCCACCTGCTCCTTCAGCACTCATGCAGTGATTGACCTTAATCTAAAGTCCAAAGTAAAGCCTGACTTTATTTAGTCAAGACGGGTCAGTTGCTGACTTGATTTGAGCTTGAACTTCATCTTTTCTTATGGAGCCAATGGATAGCTCACTGGGCCACACATGCTAAGAAGTTTGAGTCCTTTTGTCTTTGAAAAGAAAAGGTGCAGGAATGCTTCACTTTCAGTTTGAGAACATTGGCTTGCAAAGTCAAGCAACAAGTTTAGTAAATGCCGTAAGACAAAGCCATATTCTGTTGCAAGCCCAGGGACCAGTGAAGGATGTCACTGTCTCCTTTCATGTACAGGCTGAATAGTAATGAAGGCAGAAATTTAAAAAAAAAGAAAACAAAGCTTTGTCTCAGGATTCAGTCACTGGGAGCAGAGCCCCAAAAGGTGTTTCTGTGCTGGCTGTGTGAGTGCATCACTGTGGTGCTGCAAGGAGTGAGGCAATGTCTCAGCCTGGGGAAGCTGAAGTGAGATTGCAGGAACAGCTTCTTACAACTCTTTTGTGTCTGTCTTTAAATAAAGTTTTTCTGTATGCAATTTCCTATATTGGTTTATAATAAGGAACAGTTTTCATGTCTGCTGTACTACAAACTCCTCCATCTATCTGTGACTCATCTGGCAGTGCAGCATAAAGAAACAGCCCAGATTAAAAATGCTTTCATACATGGAGCTGATGGAGATTTGTCAATGTCTGAAACTTTCCCTTCACAAGAGATTTTTTCTCTTTTTTTTTGGCTGCCACTGGCTTCCATTATCCTTCCTAATCTTTTAAGATTCAGGAAAAAAAACCTAAAGAAGATAATTAAAGAACTTTTAGTGTAAAAGGAATGAAGCAAAGTTACCGTCACAGTCAGTCCTTACATGGCTGGTGGGTTTTCCTACTCTCTTTAAACAATATGAATTGAACTCATACTTTGATTCATTTCCATAGACTCATTTGTGGCTGTTATCTGTTTCACAAGGAAAAGCCATCAATTCTGACACCATTTAATTTACTTTTATTGGAATACAATAGTAGAAACAGATGCTTATGTGTGGATTTGATTATAGTGAGAATAAATCTTTTTTACGCTTTCAATAAATATGAATGGTTGCCCAATAGTTCTCATTTGCTGCATTTTTCAAGCTCCCTTTGAAACTACTTGAATTTTGGTCTTAATCTCAAGGTGTCAAGTAAGCCTGAAAATCCTCTGAGGTTTTTTTGTTCTTTTGCTTAATGTTGACTACAGGAGTCTCAGGGATGTAGCTAACACAGAAACCACAATCCTATGGATAATTTCTTAAAGAAGTACAATTCTGTTGTGTACATCCAATTACCATGGAAATCAAACCCCTGCTGTTAGAACCTTTCACAGTTCATTTTTCAACTTAATACACTATGAACTCTTGTTCCTCAAGTGTTATTAAATTGTCTCTTTAAAACTTCTTTTCAGTGATCACCAGGTTAAGCTGCACAAACACAGAATGACAGAATATCCTGAGCTGGAAGGGATCCTCAAGGATCACTGAAGCCCAGCTCCTGGACGGGAGCCTGCGCAGGACCACTCCAAGAATCACAATATGTGGCTGAGAGCCCATAACAGCCAGAGATCAGTAATATTATTAAAGTAGAAAGTAACTGGTCACTCTGCAAACCTTCTAAAGCCACTTTCTACTATAGGACAGTAATTATAGCTCATTTCTTGCGGATTCTCATTCAGTACATACAAGATATTAGAAACTGTCCTGTTATGGACATCAGGTGAGGACATTTCTGTTTGCCAGGGGACAGCTGCCACTCACCTCTATTCTAATCAAAGCATGGCCACAAAACCTAAATTGCAAATGGTTAATGCATTTTAAAGATAAAAATATTATGCTTAGAGGCCATAGACATTTGTCCTTTTTATTCTGTAGTTGCTCTGTAAAGGATAGTCAAGGTTACACAATGACTTTTTAGAAACTCTGTTTTAGCACAGGAAACACCACTGGGTTTTACCCTGTAAGCTGTTTCAGTTATTATGGCAGCACAAGGATCCTGTAGTTCCACTGGATGGTACTGCACCTCTGGCAAGCACCAAATGTCACCATTACAGACTCTGAACCTACAGCCTGCTTTTCTGGGTGCATTTACCTCTGTGACTAGACTGACACACAGCAGACAGTGTGGTTGGGGCATTCTGCTGTCACTGAACGGCAAAATGAACTTTGCTCATGATTTGCAGAAATTGTGTGGGAGGCAAGATCAGCACAAATGACACATCAAGTCTATTAAAGCAGTGGCTGACGGTGGCAAACTGTAGTTAAATCCTGTCAAGGAAAAGCTTTGGAAATTAAAATGTCAGATGCTGGTCTCTTTTGCCATGCTAAAAAGTCCTGTGGATCATAAATTTTGAGCTAGGAATCAAGCTGCTTGTCTTTTTACATCCTCAGAGAGGCCCCCAAAAACCAGAAAAGCACTGTAATGTTCAGGTAGCCTTGTGACAGGAAGGTGTCATCTTCTGTCTGTTATCCAGACAGAGCCTGCAGGACCTCAGCTCACAGACGAGGGATCAGCTGGGAGAAAACCTCCTACTAAACACCAAACTTCTTATGGAGATGCATCAATTTTGACAGGAATTCCCTTGGAAATTTTCTCAAAACAAGAGATGGCTAACAGTTGCCTACAATAATGCTCTAGAGGTGTAAGAGATTCAAACTCTTGGGGTTGGATTTGTGACCTGATGAGCTGCTGATCCTCATCCTTTTCCTCAGCAGCCCACCCAAATCCCAATGCAGCCTGGCATGAGTCTAACAGGAGATTCATCTCTCCTTTCTTGCCCCTCAGAAGCTCAGCTGGGCTGCTGTACACATGCAGCAAGGAGCTGGAGAGAATAGGAAAACATCCCCAGTTGTCTGGGAAAAGCCAAGGATATTAATGGTCTCCTTTCTATAATATTATTCACTAAAAACTTCCCTTCTGCAAGAAGAGTTTTAATAGGGTAACTTTTTAAGTCCGTGAGAAAAATTAAATAACACTAGAAAATATAGAGAGTTCAAACCTTCCTAAAGCTAGATGTGGTACCTGGTAATTACTGAATTAATCACTGCACACAAAAAACCGCAATAATAATAATAACAACAACAACAACAACAACCAAAAGACCACAAAATACCTCTTAGTTCAGAAATTGCTTAGGTTTTTCTGTTTGGTTGGGGGTTTTTTAATAGCAAAAATCTGCAATGAAACATTCTTTTGAATATTTCCATTGCTCTGGTGGTGCTCAACATGATGGGGAAATTATTTGATAGGAAATGAAATGCTAATTATACCTAAAAAAGGCAGCATCTCTTCCATCTGCATAACCTGACTTGTATGGCTGTCAATAACACATCAAACCTCTAAACAGACAAGCCTAGTGTTTATGAAAATAATCTTGCCCTAAAATTGTGAATAGAGCAGAGCTTTTTTGGTTCTGAACAGAATTTTTACCTTGGAGCAGCTGATCCATTTGCTGGGAACCAGCACAGAAGTGGGGCTGCCATTGCTTAAATGAGATTGGGAAAGAAAAAAACTTTATTAGTCCTTTTTTTAAGGAGTATGTATTGCACTGGAAACAGTGCAAACTTCATCTTACATAAAGGGTATTGTCAATTACAGATAATCCTTGGTAATTTAGTATTGATCTCGTTTTCTTTTTATGTGTGGCAGCAGGAACAAAGCCTGTCCCCATGTAGCTGCTCCAGCTCAGTTTGGCACTTTAAAAGGCACAGTCCAGTTGAGTAGCTCTCTCTCTGTGTTGGTAGGTTAGATGCAACTCCCTGTGGGTCAGCTCTACCTCTTCAGCTGTAAATGTAGGTCAGCTGCCTGCCGCGAGTCTGTTCCTTATCTGTAAAAGCACAAGTCCTCACACGCAACTTCCCAGCGTGCTGCATTTGTCTGTCCTGTGAGAAAGCTCATTTTTCTGGAGCAGAGAGCTGATTTTGTGCCATTAGCAGTGCTACCAGCCTCCTTATATCTGTCCTGGCCCACCTCTGTTACCAAACCCCCTGTGACACGGCCACTGCCAGCATTTTGCCTGCTGTGGCACAGCCAGGATATCCTCAAGGCTGGTGCCCATAATTTGTGCTGCATCACTGTGGTGTGGATGTTTTCTTCCACCATTCAAAAGAGAAGAAACAATTAAGTTACAAGAAACCCCCAAACAGTAACTCCTAAAAAAAGCAAAAAAAGCCAAACATGCAAGTAAAATAAACTCCCACCAACTGGTAATGTTGGAGAGGCAAATTAAGTGACTGGGGCAGCAGTTTAAAGGAAAAAGTTCACCAAAGGTTAAAAGAGAATTAAAAGCAGTAGGTCCTACCCATTACCCAATTTTAAAGCTGTGTGTAGGACTTGCTGTTGAGATTTACAGGTTTGAAGACTCAGTTCTGGGAGAAAAATGCATGCTGAGTTGATTGAAGGTAATATTTCACACCATTGGAATTAAAGACATGTCCAGTGCCAAACTGTCTACAAGGGCTGGTAATGCACAAGGAAATGAATTTTTGCTGTGAAGGTGACTGAGCACTGGCACAGGTTGCACAGAGAGGCCGAGTCTGCACCCTTAGGGATACTGGGAAGCTGTCTGGACACAGTCCTGGGCACAGCTGGCTCTAGGTTGCCCTGCTTGAGTAGGGACTTGGACCATATGAGCTCCAGATGTTCCTTCTAACCTCAACCAGCCTTTTATTCTGTGAATTCAAAATGTGTGACCTAAAATGAGCACAGCAGTCCTTGTTAAAATTTCTTTCATTAATCGCATAGCTGTTGTGACCAGACTCTTGGGTTTGTGTCTTGCCTCATTTTTGTTCTGCCAAGAAATTCCTTTACTTTCCATCCAGGCTGGTGCTGAAATATTTCTGTGAGTTTTCTGCCCTGAGCTACCTTGAGGTTTTCAAACCTGAAGCTAGTTTGGTTTTGTCCTCAGCATGACTCTGCCTGACTCGTGCACTTCTCACTGCCTCGAGAGCAGTGGGAGAGCATGTCCTGGAAAAAACCCTCTTGTCACTGTAATCACAGTTTAAGAGGAATCTGATTTTCATATTCTTTCCAATCTCTGCAGGTTTTCAAACGGATTTTTTCTTTTTGTTTTGCTATTGCTTCTTTTTTCTCTTAGTTTCAAGCACCATTAAGAAGCCCCCTGCCGTTTTGCCTCATCTCTCTGTGTCTACCTGCTGTTGGTTTGCAGGAATGACTGCGGCCTTCTATGATCCATGTATTTATCTACTGAAACAGGATTAGAAAACTATTTTTCCTCTTAAAGCACTTAATTTTTTCTCCTTAAGAAATCCATTGACTCACATGTATCACTCTAAATCCCTCTTTAATAGGCATATTGCTTTCTCTTTCATTAAATAACTACATCACCATCTCCAAAATACCTGTTTTAACAAGAAAAAAGCCAGATTTCCTGCCCACACCAGCGGGGTTGGAACTAGGTGATCTATAAAGTCCCTTCCAACCCAAAACATTTCATGATTCTATGAAATTAATTTGGCATATTTTCTTGCTCCTCTATACAAACCCCTGAGTAGCTTCTCCTGCCCAGTTTCCTCTGTTCCCATCATTTTGCCTCAACAGAAATCCACCAGCAGTACTTAAGTTCAAAACAAAATAAGCTCTAGGAGGGAACAGTTTTCTTTTTCTTAGGCAACACATAATTATCCACTCGTCAGTTCATATGGAACTTGTTTTCCCATTAGGCTTACAAGGGGCTGCAGCTGCATCTTTCCCTTCAATCTCCCAAAAAAACCCTCGTGTTGGATTTGCTTTCTGGTCATTTTAGAAAATCAATTCAAAGCAAAAAAACCAAGTTGCCATATCTGGAAAATGCATTCCGATGTTTATCTGCCCACACAGGGTTGGCTCCAGCCCTGTGGCACGTGCTCTCTTGTACGTGCTGTAGTGGAAGAGAGGGTTCTGTACCCAACACGATGAGCACTGCGGTGCACTGATCCTGGCCCCAGGAAGTAATGAAGCTGTAGCAGTGATGTGCTGGACCCTCTGCTCTGTGTAACAAAATGAAGTACACAGACAAGCTGCTAGGGATGTTTGCTCAAGATTTCTGCTTAAAGACAGGAACTGGTTTGGCAGCCACCTTACAACTTACTGACTCAGATTTGATGTAACAAAGATTTTGCCCATGCTGCAAAAACATGTCTCTTTGAAACTTTTTTATTTTAGGTTTTAACAGACTGAAACAATCTTACAGCCTCGGCATTTTTATAAGGAATAATTACTCTTCTGTTCTTTATTTCTGCAGCCTAAACAGTAATATTTGAAAGACTTATTGTGAACAAAGCAGGGAGATTTTCCTTATTTAATTCAGTACTCAAAGTGGGTAGGGGCAAAAGATTCTCACCCTTCTCACCATTAAAGCAGCAGACTGGAGAAGCAGGTGGCGCACACAGTTTCTCAAAACTGAAATAAGTCTGAAAGCATAAAGTGGCCACAGTGACCTCTGTCTGTACAGATTACTCAGGTTGGTTTAGCTAAAAACACTCCCATTTCCTGAAAGAGAACCCTTGAGAAAAGGGTTTTGAAAAGGCATATTTCCTCGATGTGAGCCTGAGCAGGACCTTCAGTGCTGCCTTCTAAATCTTTCCATGGAAACCTCTCAGCAGAGGAAGCATTAGGCTCTGACTGTGGTTAGCCTTTTTCAAAATAAGCACGAAAAAACATTAAAAAAAATTTGTGCTTGTCATAAATGTGAACCAAAATACATAAATCTGTCTCCAGTTATCAACCCAGCATCTCTCTTTCTGAGAAAAAGATGGACAGGAAAGCTTCAGGAGGAGCATCATTGACACCCGAGGTGCTGTGTGTAATCATCCTCAAGGGAAGCCCTGTAAACTCAGTGCTTTTTCTGCCTACTGGGTTTAGTTTTGTTTTAGACTTTTGGTCATTTACTGGTGCCACTGAGCCAGAGATTCTGCTAAACAGTACCCCGGGTTCCTGTGTATTGTGTGCACTGCATAGATGGACAAACCCACCCCTCATCCCTTGAGTATTCTCTTAAAATTCTAAACTGGTGGAGGAAATAGTGCTAGATTTCCATTAGAACTTTGAAATAGAAAGATTTCTCTCTTCTTCCATTATCACCTTGATAAATCTCTGTAAGATGCACCTTCTCACCCTTCTAAGTTTCTCTGAAGAACAGCATAAGGCAAATGGCTTTCATGAATCATCTCTTATTGACAAGACTCTCTACCTGTGTTCCAGGGAGATAAGGGGTTTTTATCTGGCTGTCAGAGTTGGTTGTGGACAGAATGTATATGGCAGAAGTTTACAGAACATTCTTTTTCCACTGCTTTAAGACGCACAGGTGCTAAGAAATAAAACTGATCATAGAAAGATGATTTATTTAATACTACATTTTATGAGTCTTGGCCACGAGCTTTGTCTTAATACAATAAAGCACCTCCTAAAGATTGAGATGAGTTGAAAATTACACCACTGATGGGATCAGCATCTTGCAGTGATGTTGCTGACATGGCTGACATTGTTTTCCAGTGGTGGTTCAGTGCATGTCTATGAAGACGACTCCAAGAGCAACACAGATTCATTTTATTTCCTCTAGGAAGCATTGGCTCTTGTCTGTACAGTGGCATGTCAGGGTGTGCTAGGCTGAAAGCTGTGTTATACCATCAGGTTGTGTGTGCCACCCCAATAATGCTCAGTTGGTGTGTAATTATCAGAAGATAAAAAAAATTAAACTGGCTTCATCTGGAACTTTACTGAATCTCAGGGATTTTGTCACCAAACTCCTACTGATTCCAGACAAAGCACAAGCAAGCCTTGTAAAGATCAGGAAAATCTGATCTGCCTGTTTGTTTAAATGATCATTATAAAGAGGATTTTCATTTAATAATCTTTATTCCAATCAGCACTGTGAAATCATGATAATAGATAAAGCATCAGCAACCATGTGTTATACATTAAGCTCTGCAAGCTCAACTGCAAGGGCAAAATCCACAACAATTACATTTGGGTAATTTTTTCGGGAAATGTTTTTGCACAGCAGACATCTACCCAGACAGTATTTGCAAAATACTGACTTGTTGCTGGTTGGCATAAAAGGAGATTTAGAGCAATCAGGTTTCATGCTCACGCAGTTTGGTCTCACTTTTCTAGAGCTGAGACTGCAATTTTTTTGGCTGAGCTTGAAAGAAGAATTTGACAGTGATGGGCCACTGACTTCTGGCTTCAACAAGAAGGACTGAAAGCAATTTGAGGTTTAAAGTGCAGTATCAAGACAGAAAGATTTAGGGTGATAACATGATTATTGTATTTCAGGGAAAGGCTTCTAAACAGATCTAAGGTTTTGGATCAAAAGCGAAGGCAAAAAGGAGCTCTCAGGCTTGATTTAGGTCAAGAAGACAATAGAATAGGTAGACTGTAAATTATCTAGTCCTTTTTTTGAAAGAAATTTAGAAATTATTCAAACCCCCTAAATATTGGGTTCTGAAGTTGCGGAAGATGAAAGACGTCTACATCTGGTGAATAAATTTATTTCTAAAGTTAGTCAGTTGTTAACTGTCCAAATTCAGGATCATTTTGCTGGATGGATGCGTGCAGGACAATCTTCTTGTGGCAAGTGTTCTGTCTGAGCCTCACCTACAACAGGTTAGATATTTTAAAAATAGTAACTTGATTCCATAAAAGTAGGATTTGTCCTTTTTGACTCAGATGTCTGTAACTATACCTTAAATAATTGTCTACATTAATGTCTTGTCAGGAGGAGAAGAGGTATGCTGGGAATAGATCTAAGACACCTAAACAAAGCACATCTCACCTTGGGAGTGCTTATTTCTTTCCTTTGACAGCAAAAAGACTGTATGTCCAGTTCAGATTACCATTACTCCCTCTCTCTGTAAACCCCTAACGTCAGGCCAGAAGAATGTCACCCCCAGGAGGTACAGAAAGGAGGCAGAGATTTGCTGCACCAACAAGCTTCTCATGCAGAAGGAAACCTGTGGAAAGGCAAAGCTCAGGCTGAGTTGTGGGGAATCAATGGAAGCTCCCTTCACTGGGTGGAAACAGAAGGAAGAATGACCTGCTGCAGGTGAATAATTGCTGGGTAATTCCTGGGGGATCTCAGTTAATGGAGTTGCAGTTTAATTAAACCTCATCATTCATAGCTTCCCTTGATTGCTTCTCTTGAACAGTAAATAGAGGAGGGAGGCAAATAGTACAAACTGACAGGAAATTGGGCTGTTCACATCAACGAGCGTGAATTGTGCAGTAACTGCGGTCAGCAGTGGCATCAGCCTGGGGAGGAGAGGGGATTCTTACCATGACTGCTCTCCCCAGCAATTAGCAAAGGGCTGTTCAGGAGAGCTTTTGTTTTTAAGCACAAAGTGAAGACAAAATTTATGCTACGTGATCTGAAGAGTTTTGAAAAGAATAGACAGCATACAAATGCTCCCAGGCTGGCATACTGAGGCAGGTTTGGGACGAGCGCTGTGTGTATGGAGTATGTGTGATGTTATTAATTCCACTCTTTGAGCTTTGCTTTAATTTGGGGAGAAATTAAATTCTGGGATCTAATGAGAAGGCTCATATATAATCAAAACAAAGTAGGTTAGAGGAATATAAACCAAACTGGCTAAAAGCAATGACTGACATTTTAAAAAATATGTTATTTTAAAAGTTTCCACTAAAAAACTGGTGCATACTTTGTCAGACTGTCATCTGCCCAATCTGTGAGTAAAAGGAATCTTCTTTCACTTTTTCCTGCTCTTACCATGTATGGATCCGTCCTGTAACCTACTTGGGTAGCTGTGGCACTGTTTGAAGAATAAATAGTTATCTGATCCCTGAGTCCAAGCTGAATGGCATAGGAAAGGAGAAAAGAGCAAACCTACTTTCCACCACTATATCAATGATCACATTTTTTCTTCCCAAGTAAATTTCTAATCAAAAAAAGAAGAGAATGTTCTCCTCCCAATGTCCTTTACCCAGTACCATCCCTTTCTGAAGGGCAGGGAAACTTTTGTGGAGCAGAGATATTAAATAACCATATAAAATAACAGATGTGTTCCAGAAAGAAACTGGCATTCTGGGTCCAGTGCATGCTATTTTATACTGCCTTATATGCAGAATGCAATATGCTTTAGTAATGATGTTTGAAAAAAATTTTAGTGTGATAGTTGATGCTCTTTTGCTCAAATATATGTATTTTTTTTCAACAACGGAGACCAAGTTACTCAAAACTCAGTCACCTCAGGCAAAATTCTCAAATGCCACAGCTGATTATTACATAGATTAAAATCAGAATATAGACATGAGGTATTTATCATACCAGTTAGAGTCACAAAGATTTGACATGAAATTCAGAACATAAAAGGCAGGAGAGATTTCCAAGGCTTTCAACATTTTTTGAAAGGTATGTTAAGTTTTTACTGCTTTCTTGTGATAATGTATCATGTATCTATTGTTCATAAATCCTGTTTTCTTGCAACCTTCCTTGCAAAATAGGAGCATGTCAAGTGTAACTTTAAGTGACTTACAGGTGTATTCAACAAGGTGGAAAGAAAGACCTATTTCCCTGCCTTTCAAAGGTGACATTTTGTTTTCATCATGGAACAAGTATGTGGTTTCAAGAATGCTCAAATGCTGCTGCCTTTAAAATGAAGTGCATATCAAATGCTCTGAGGGAGTCATTCAAAAAACTCATTTTCCAATACAGTAAAGAGCAAGAAATACATGCTCTAGGCACGTGAAGAAAACAAAGTAGATCAGGGGTAGTTTGATGCAATGGAATAGAAAGGTGTTTGAAGACAATTGGCACACACTGATTTACTGCAATAGTTCTTGGGTTACACCTGTCTCCTTTTGAACTGATGTTGAAGGAATTTGCAGTGCTGAACCCCTCAATCTCAAGGTTGCTAAATAGATGCTAAGAGGTTGCTATGTCTTTGATTTGCTTGGGTACCAAGCAACAACCTCGGTGAAAATACCAGTGTGTAGCTGATCCTGGCTTTTAGAATTGCAAAATGTCACACATAATATTCCTGACTAGAGAAGTTCCACACAGTTTCTGAACTGCTATGCTATGGTCGAGTTATTTAACTCCCTGTGCTGAGTCTGACACTTCCCATCTCTGCTGTTGTCCTGTGCCTTACTGGGATTTGTGCTCCAAGTTCATCCTGCACATTGCCTGTGCTGAATCCACCAGTGACGAGAAATAGCGATGGTCATATCAATACTACAGGGCACTGCATTGCTGGGTGCAGGCCTGGTTTGCAAAGGCTGGAGGAAAGATACTCTGATTAAGACTGCAACTTCTTAATCCAAATATCAAAATTCATGGTCAGCTTCAAAGTCCTATCTCTGAGCTCACTTCATATGCCAGGGACTGCACTGAGAGTGATAAGAGAAATCTCATATAATTGAAGTATTGGTGTACAGTATGAAAGATGAGGTAAAGGAATAAAACCTGTATTTTTTTCCTGAGTTTTTCTTATCCAAGAGGAAGGAAAGGCAGTGGCCAAACTGGAAATAGACATTTAAGAAAGGCAAGTAATTGACTGCTAGCCTTCAAAAAGGATCTGATGTGGGTTTATTATCTGTTGTATTCTAGTTACAGCATATAATAGAATTTAATGTTGGAAGCCAGGTATAACATATCTAATACTGATAACTATTTCAATTAGTCTCCAGATGAATGTTTATGTAATACCTTCATTCTGTGGGTATTTTTTGAACAGATATGAAGTTATCTTATTGAACAAATAAACTTGTCCTTAGAAGAAAGCCAGACTTTACTGAATGGGAGAATATGCCCAGAAAGATACCTATCTATGTAACGTGTTGCTCAGGCTGATTTTTTTATCACTGAAAGTAAGGACTTTGTTAGGCACATCTGAAGCTCACAGTCTGGCTGGCATGACATGGATATTCTTTATTAAAGTATTTCTGAAGGCTTAGTAATTGTCTGTTTTCTGCAAACAATTTCTAACCACTGGCTACTTGGAAGATATTCAGAGGACTTTACTGGGATTCATCCACAGGCAGATTCCACTTTGGCATCTGTGTTTTCTACTGTTATGTTCATTTTACACAAGTATCAAATTGGGGCACTCTGAAATGCTGTTGAGATCTAGTTATAGTTTCTTGGTTTTTTGGTTTTTTTAACTCTGTTATGCCAATCACATTTCATAACACAACAAAGATGACATTAACACAGATTTTGCTAAAAGGCACTGAGTCACACACACAAAAAGATATTTGGTTGTTTCAGATATTTTTTCTTCATCTTTTCTTCTGTGCTGAAAATGCAGAATAATATGAGGTACCCACAAATCTAAGCTGCATGATGAACACAGTCCAATGTTATTCAGAATAGCTTTCTCTTGTGGATTTTATTTTAAGGAAAGAAAAACTGTTAGGGATTAAAGTGTTTGGGATGGAAGATCAAAGACAGAAAAAACAAATTAAATAAATACAGTGTCTGGAGTCTGTTGATTTCATTCAATATCCTGTGGACAATCAATTTACTAGTGGTTTTGTGAACTAAACTCATCTCCGTTAATTTTCTCTTTTGTTCAATCAGTCTGTACTATTATGTCAAACAAATGCATGGGATTCCTCCAGGCTAAATTTGGAGCAGTTAATAAATCTTTCACTCATCAGCTTTCAGTGGTCAATCTGGATTGTTTTACCTCCTCCTGTTGACTCTAGAGGCTGCTGAGAGGGACTTTATTCTCCTGTATGAAACTGTAAGTTATTTCAGGACTTGTTTCCTTCAGATGGAGAGATTGATCCGTTCTTGAGCCAATCCTTCATCACTGTCACTGTCTCAAAGCAAAAAAAAAAAGGCCATTGTGTGGCCTTACTCTCAAATACTGCTGATCACACTGTGCTGTTTCCAAGAGCAACTGCTTGTGAATGCTTTGTAACAATATTCTTGGTTTTGAAACATCTTAAATGGCTAGTTCAGATTTTTTTTTTTTTTTTTTTTGAGATTTAAAGTTTTTTAAGTACTGCTGGAAAGTTCGCCTTCAGCCAGTTTGCTTTAGCTGATAGCTCCAAGAGCACTGGCGTCACATCAGCATCCCTAAGTGGATGGGCTTTAGACAAGCTTGGTCTGGTGATAACACTGTTTACAAAAATGCTTCAGAGAGGAAGGAAGGCCAAAACCAAGCCAGATTCAGAACAATGTTTTGGGATGCTGACTTTCAGGCCCTGGACACATAGCAGGATGCTTTAGGACAGACAGGCTGCTAACTACAAAAATTCACAGCATTGGTCCTGACGTGTACCAATGTCACTGCCACCAGCGCACTCTGAGCTCTCCGTATTTGCCAGGACTCAAGTGCAAATTTAATGGAAACCCTGATTTCAAAGGCTAAGCTTTTCATTTTGTAGCTTGTACTTAAAGTTCTTCTGAATTACAGCAAAATTGAATGAAGCAGATCGTTGTCTGTCCCGTGTTATGCATGATTTCCAGTGCATAAACATTTAGGTGGAAAACTTTCTTTTAGACCAACACAGTTAGTCTGTGTTCTGCTTCTTCACTTCTTCAAATGCTTGAAGAAATTGAAAATGATCCTAAAGTGTTTTATCCTGAATTGTTGCCTAATTTCTGCTGTGAAAGAGAGGAATTTTCTGCTGTGAAGGAGAGGAATTGGGAAGTGTAGCTGGGCTCCTGGGGCCTTGCTGCTGCTCAAGAGGCTCATCAGGGCCACACTGGCCAGAAGGCCTTGGTGAAGGTCCCCGTGGCAAATCAGAGCTACTCTTGAGTATCCTACAGCACTAGACTGTTCTAAATTATCCCTGATGAAAAGTGGGTGAGAGAAAACCAGCACGGATGTTATCACTAATAATATTATTAATCTGATTATTTTGGAAACCTATAGGACAAGCATGGCCTAGCTGAGGGTTCGGACTGTCATTGGTAGAGTTTTGTTCATTCCCTAAGAGGTATCACAAATAGAGTTTTCAAAGGGCCAGGAACAGTGCGTATTTCTGAGGAGTGAAAAGTGAAAAAGGTTTTTGTGCTTAAAATTTCTACTAGAACTGGGAACTTAGTGTTAACATTTTCCATGAAGTGGCCATTTCTCTAATATGTGGTTAAACACTTACTTTGAAAACATATTAAAATATCAATATTTTGCATTTTTTGACTTTAAAATGATGCCATGTTTACAGATGCTACTCTAGAATCAGATAGTGAAAATAAGTATAAAATATCTTACTATGAAAAAGCAAAAATGTCTGTTTGATTTAATGTAATGTAAAGATTATTTGTGGTTTTGTAGTTTTCCAGGTTTGTTTTGCCCAAAAAAAAAAAAAAAATCTGAAAAGAGAATTTCCCATTGTGTTCTGATTCTTACATGAAATATTTTGGTTTATTTTATGTCTTTCCCACATTCTCAAGTATTTATTACATAGGGATTCTTTCATTTCAAACAACAAAAAACATATTAGTCTTTTTTGGGGCTTTTTTTTCAGGTGTCCATGTGCATTGATTCTCATGAAAATGAACTAGCAGTAAGTCTTACGTTGTTTTTTCTGTATGTACAATGTTTTAGTGAAGAATTTTATCGATAATTTTGTCCATGGGAATACTTATAAAGAAATGAAAATATTGAACAGTCACAATTCTGTGAATTCTCTCTAGTAATCACAAAATTGTATGCAATTTTGTACCTTATGAGTTTCTTTTCCCTTAAGTGGTTATTTCATTTCAGCATAAAGGAAGATTTGGCATTAACAGATGTAAATGTTCTCTACTATGCAATTAGAATAAAATTCTTTTTCCTTGAAATCCTGCCAATTTACAATATTGTGAAGAGAGGAACAAAAAAAATGAGCTGAACATTATAAAAAATCCTGAGAAGGTCTGAGAGAGAAAAAAATTAATGAAACACACAATAAGCTCTACCTGTACACAGAATAAATTTTTTTTTTTTTTTTTTAATACTGGTGAGAGATTTCATATTGCTTCTCAGTTTTTATATCTTCCTCCTTCTAGAAAAGCTTCACTTGACTAAATCCTTCCAGATCTGTTCTGTTCTATGATACTTCTGGAGGGAGTAATATTTAAGTGAAATACAAGTAACTCAGACCACATCAGTAGAAATGTTAAATTGGATGGACAGCACTGTGAGAGCAATACATATGCTCTGACATCTAAATGCAATTAGAGTGGCATTCAGAAAGTGAAAGTATCACGGCGGGAAATGGCCATGGGGTCTGCAACCAAACGTGTTTGGGAAGCATGCAGGAAGTGTTGCATAAAATCTGATTACAAAAGACAGCAGAGGAAAAGGATTCAGAAGGGAAATGAGAAGAGTTTAGTGCTAATTAATATAGCTCAAGTGTTAGATTGGCCATCTGGCAACTCATCCCTAACCTGTACCCTCAGGAGAAAGGAAACAACAGCTTAGATGCAGAAAAGATGAGCAAAAATAATGAACCCTTGAAAGAGAGATATGGGATAAAGAAAATTATAAAAGCTCTAGAAAGCTTTGGCAAAGGTTGAGAAGAAGCATTAAAACTTGAGGAGAGCAGAGAGGCTACTTAAAGCTTTTTTTTTTTTAATAAATGTCTGAGGTTGGCAACAGTTCATCATCCAACAATTTGGTGGGAAACAGCAGCAAAACCTCAAACACCTGCACATGCACTTCTATAAACAGCAAAAGAATACACAGCCAGTAAAGTCTCACACAGGGAATAAAGAACTGGCACTGCTGTTAAAATAAGCATCAAAAAACACATTTACAATGGCCTCTGCCACCGAGATATGGACAGAAGACATGATTAGAAACATCACTGTCTTTGGCCTTGACAAAACCTACTCACAACTTTTAGAAGGAAATCAGTCTTTAATATAAGGAAGGGAACCTTTATGTTTATTAAAAGAAAAGAACAGGATTTCTATCTTTCCAGTTTAAACTTCTCCAGCTTTTAAACTGTTTTTTTCTGTATTTGTAACTTTATAATGGCAATGAGGTTCTATGAGAAATTAAACATGTTCACCTGTATTCCAGAGTTTCTTCTGATTCAGGTGTTAACTGTCCAATTTATTAACAGAATACCTTTTTTTTTACATGTAAGGATCATGCCCCTAAAAATGAGGAAAAAATTGCACCAGATCTGATTACCATATAAATTGTTCTTCGAATAAAATGGATTGAAAGAAGTAAGTTCTTGTCAGACCAATCATATCGCTGTTAGTATCTTAAATGAACTCATCACTTTTGTTCCCCTGCTGCTTCTTTTATCTGAGGGTTATCACTCTTTTATGATCAATTTTTTTCTTTGCTGGGAGTAGACTGCTGCTAGTCTTAGTAAAGTTATCCTGAAGCAGTTAGGTCTGTAAAAGAAGTTTCAAGAGAAAAAAAAAGGCACTGAAGTGAATAAAACTGTCTTCAATATAAAGGTTCACAGCTAGACAGAGAGTGAGTAATAAAAATGTATTCTGCTTATTATGTTTTCTAATGTGAGGAGACTTTGGCATTTATTTCACATTTTTATGTGGAAAGATATTAGATGAGATTGTACAGCCAACGGGGTTACTATTCATAGATACCCTTGTAAGCTGCCAGTCATCACAGCCAATAGCTCTGGAGAGTGGAAAATTCACGAGATGGTGGAAGTAATATAAAGATATAAAGCAATATTCTGCCCTTCATCCCTGGGTCAAAGCTGGTTCAGGTGGGTACCATTCCAGAAATTATTAGGAATACATATCATAGATGCTAGAATTATCTTCTTGAATTTTCAAAGATTATGCAGGATAGTCCTATGTACTAACATCTAGAGAGATAGCAGTAGTAGGATGTTGGTACAGCTGGTTCTGTGTGGGCTTGGTAGGAAATTCAATGTGCTTTTGATCGCCCATGTCTTTAATAAGTACCGATGAGTTTGAGCCCTTCCTCCTCCCTGCCTTTCTTCAGTGGCTTCTCCAGAAGCACAGCAGAACTCTGCTGCTTTTCTCCTGGTCCTTTAGTTGTTGTTTCAGGTCTGGGGAGCCGGAGCAGGGAGCAATGCAAGAAACTGAGAAAAAAGAGATGGAATCCTGCCAGCCTTGTTCATACTCTTAACGCTTTTTTCTTTATTGTTTATATTTTAGCTGAAGTGGTTCAAATTGTTAGTGCTTAACACATGCACATGTTTGAAGGAAGGAACAAATCAAGTTTATCAGTGACTAAACAATACAGTAGTGTCTCAACAAAATGATTTATCAATGGTAATGACAAAATGTTTATCAATAGAAGCAAAAATTTTTCCAACAAATCATTGAACTTTCATTTGTCTTCTTGTTTGATCTGGTTGTGACAGCAGTTAAGGAGTAGAAAAAATTAAGAGACAGGAGAAATTACTCTGATGAGTAACTGGGCAACTAACTACTCCTAAATCAATAAAAAGTTTAATATCACGATTTCTAACTTTTTTTTTTCCATTTAATTTAAGCTTTCTCCCCAATAATCTTTCTTCAGTCTTTTTGTGGTGGTGCATGTGTAACTGTTTGAAACACCAGACATAAGCAAACAAAAGCAGACTTTTGTTTAGCGTGAATAGGTTAAGAAGTTGCAATTCTCTTCCTTCAATATGTCTGGGACTACAATAATATTTGTGGATAAAGAATAGTGAGCCCAAAAAGAACTGAAAAATTTTCAAAACTACAAACCTGGAGAGAAATTTTGAAGTCTCAATATTCATTCAATGTCATGACATAACTATACAATTCCATGACTTTTAAAATTGCTTAATTGTTTCAATGTTTTTGATTCTGCAGAGAAATATGCACTTGCTTGGTTTTCATAGGATGTAACAGTTACCACGTGTTTTCTTTGGTTAAAGGCACAGGTGAGATGAAGAAAGTAGCAACTTGATTTTTTCATATAAGAATTGTTCTTGCCCCCAGTGAGGCAAGAACATTTTTGATACACTCTGCAAGAGTGCAAATATTTGATGATTTGCAGGAACAAAACCTCACAAATTCTCTGTAATTTTTTAGTCAATATGGCTTTAGTCAGAAGAGTTTTGTGTAATATTAGAAATAGATTTCTCAGCACACTCTTTTCATATGAAACTGTTGCAATAGCAAAATGCAAAATTAATCATGGTGAAAGGCAACTTGCAGAAGTTCAGAACCTTCTGCTAAATGCCTTTTAAAAGAACTAAGTGTAAGATTTCTTGATTCTGAAGCTGTGGATTTCCACTGGTTCTGAGCTGTGCATACCAGAAACCTACAACAGTACTTTGTACACCTTTAATGTGCATCGATAATAGCAAACTATAGACTTCCAGTCCCCCTTTTCCCTCTCACTTTTTTTTGCCACGCGTTAATCTGGCATAATTAATTGCAATTGGGAGTGCTGTCAGTATTTTATCAGCTGCAGATTTATGGAGAGGGTAAGCTGTTGATTATGAAGATTATTAAGAAGGTCCTCCTGATAACTGAGTGCTAGACATTGCTGGGGCTTTAGGAGTTTATGGTTGATTTTTTTTGTTTTTTTTATTTAATAAAGGGGGGAAAATGGTATCAGCACAAAAACAGAAATGGTGAATGTTTTCCAGTGAAGCTACAACTCGAAAGGATCAGGACATGTAATTGCAACTGTACAGACACATGGAGCAGTAATACAGTGCATCAATTCCATACCTTAATATTTTCCAGGATATATGTGAGAGAAAAATTACATATATTTGGTCAAATAAATTCCATGCTGAATCCTAAAGTTAATATTTTTCAGATGACCTGGTAAAACTGTGTATGAATAAGATAAATTAAAAAAAAACCCCTGGTTTTGTCTAACCTCTATTTCCTATCTACCCAGTTAAAACCCAAAAAAAAGTGAATAAATGGACCTTTTGCAAGTATTCCCAAGCCTTAGAAATGAAATATAAATGAATAGTTTTCATGTGAGAGCCTAGAAACACATTTGATTCTTACTTAGTTTGTTATGGTGATGGACAAGTCAATGGCAGAAAAAGGAACCCTGAAGAAGAAAGAGTTTCAGTACCATGGTTTAACCCTGGGTGACAACTCATCCCCACACAGCTCATTCACTCCCCTCCAGGGGAATGGGGGAGAGAATCAGGAGGGGAAAAAAGAGAAAACTCATGGGTGTAGATAAAGACAGTTTAATAGGTAAAGCAAAGAACCACACATGCAAACAACCCCAAAAAAGGGGAATTTATTCACCACTTCCCAGGGGCAGGTCGCTGCTCAGCCATGTCCAGGAAAGAAGAGATCCATCCCACATTACCATGACTTGGGAAGACAAACTCCTCTCCAAACATCTCCCCCTCCCTCCTTCTTCCCCCGGTTTTATATGCTGAGAATGATGTCACACGGGAGGGAATGTCCTTTGGGTCAGCTGGGGTCACCTGTCCTGGTTGTGCCCCTTCCCAGTTTCTTATGCACCCCCAGCCCCCTCACTAGGCGGGCACAGTGGGAAGCTGGAAAGGGCTGGACTCTAAGCACTGCTCAGCAGTAACAGAAACATCCCCAAATTATTGACAGATTCCAGCCACAAAACACAGCCTCATACTTTGGACTGTGAAGAAAATCAACTCTCCCCCAGCCACAACCAGCACCCAGACAAGTACCAAGAGACTATGAGGGCTACGTTTTTGCTTAGGGATAGAATTGTCCAAAAGCAAGAGAGGCATAGCTCTTACCCCAAGCTCTGCTTGCTACCTAAAGCAGAGATTTGTGTCTTTGCAGCATCATATCATTTCAAAATTATCTCAACAGCATAAGTGAGTATGGAGCTGTGAAGTTTTTCTTTTTTTTTCTTTAATTTTATTTTCCAATCTGCACAGGTTGTCTCTTCCCACACAACGCTGTTCTCCCCTGAGCCTGGTAACATCTACACCCTTCTCATATGTTTGCCGATACAGGCCCTCATTAATTTCTAAGTGAACTTCAAGAAGCCCAAATGGGGCAAGACTAAAGCCATCGGTGCATTTTACAGAACAGGAGGTACTGACAGTGTCAAAGCAGAGTGCAGCGAACCCTGCAGGTCTGGCTGCTGCCTGTGATTGTTAAAGGTTAATACTCTCCCCCCCTTATTCAAGACAAAACCTCTCAGCAGGAAAGGATTTACCCTCCTCACGGTTGTGAGTACAGCTCAGGCTGGTGAAACTAACTTCATTGCCCAAGGATGTGGGATGAGTCCTGCATCAGCCGCCTTTAAAGGTTTCTGAAAGTCATTGCCTGGGGTGCTTTTCTAGTGCCACTGCTGAAGCCACACCAAGCTCCCTGTGGTCCTTGCCAAAATGGTCAGTGCCCTCAGGTGCTTCAATCAAATAACATCCTCAGCTGATTACAAAGATCTGAGACTGAAAGATGGTGAAAAATCTCTTAATCAGTGCTCTCACTTCATGCAGTGCTGTGAGGAGGTGGCATAAGGAGAATGTGGGGCAAATCATCATTATGCCATCCTCCTGTGTGTGCTGTTCAGAGAGCCCTGGGCTGCTTCCCACCACCATCTCTCCCAGCAGAGGGTTTCCTCCAGGCTTAAACTCCCAGACACGCGGCAGGTGAGGTGGGGTGGCATTATCTGGTAATTGCAATGGGGTGCATGATGAGGTGGGGATCCCTGCACACAGGTAAGGCAAAACAGGTTGGCAGGGGAGTTGCACCGGTGGGGAAGGACATGGAAGGTCATGGACTTGGAGAGCCCTGTGTGACTGGAGCTGCGTGGGAGGCAGTGGGAGCATCCTGGGGGGTGATCGAGAGAAGAACAGCTGCTCTTACCACTTGGAATGGGGTGCAGAATGATGCCCCAGTGCTCCTGGATGCAGCTTGAAGTTGTTCTGGTACCTCTCCTCTGGCACGCATGGGAGGGGATTGATTGAATTGACTGATTATTTTGCATGTTGGTTTCACTCTCCCTTTCCCTCCTCTTCTAGCACACACATACACAGACGCCTTCTCTGCTACCTCCTAAAAGACAAAATCTCCTAGGTAAGGGATCAAACAATCTCAGCCTGGGCACGGCAGATGGGGAGAAGCTGCTCCAACCCCTCCCAGCAGAGGGGCGGCACAGCCAGATGAGGCAGGAGTGTGGCATGTGAGGGGGAAAGCCCCCGACGGAGCCCCCCACCCGCTGGACAGCCTGCAGGCAGCCCTGCCCTCTCCGGGAAGGTTGTCTCGCCACGCCTGCTCTGGGGCAGCCCTTGGGAGGGCTCCGAGGTACTCGCCCACCTCCGGCTGAGAAGGGGGCGCCCAAAACAGCATCGAATCCACACCTACAGGAGGACAACGGTGTGGGAAGAGGGGGAGGGAAGACGGGGAGGACAACGCAACTCTCATGCCAACCTCGCAGCCGGCTCTTCCTCCAGGAAGCGAATCCCGGGCGCTCCCGCGGAGCTCTGCCCCAGGAGCGCCGAGGAGATAAGGATGAGACGCGTCCTCGCCCGCGCCGGCGGCGGCTGCAGCACCGCGGACAGAGCCCGGACCGTCCGGCCGCGCTGAGCGTTCAGCACCGCGGACAGAGCCCGGACCGTCCGGCCGCGCTGAGCGTTCAGCACCGCGGACAGAGCCCGGACCGTCCGGCCGCGCTGAGCGTTCGGCCCCGCGGACAGCGGCCCCGCGGACATGGGCGGCCGCGCCCGCCCCGCGCCCCGGCACTGAAGCGGAGCCGGCCCCGACGCGCACATGTAAGATGCTGACCGGGGGACGGTGCCCCTGCCCGAGCCGTTCTCCTCTCAGCTCCTCTGAGAAGCGCGCTGGCTCTAATGCCGCTCCTTACTTAGGCACTGGGAAGTTTTGTGGGGGTTAGAGACGTCTTGGGGCGACTCGGTCTCTTGCAAGCCTGAGGATAGGCTGGTGATAGTGAGGAGGGTTGGCTGCGTGTGACAGTGGTTTGGCTTTTTACCCTTGGAATTTGTACTTCGTTTCAGTGTAACGCGAAGGGCTTGTTGTTTGTTACCAGCCACATGGTTTGGAGCCACGCTGTTGTCTTCTTTCATAGCTGGGTGAAATTTTTAAGGGTTTGTTTTTCGTGAAAGTAGTGTGGGCAAGGTGAAATAAATTAAAAAAAAAAAAAACAAGTGAAAGGGGACACTGTAGCACGCCTGTTGCAGCTTGCAGGGTCTAATGGTTGTCAGGAGTCCTTCTGTCCATGTTGTTTCCTGTCTTGAGATACCTATGAAGTGAACATTGAAAAGGGTGCATCAGTAGGGGAAAACGAAATACAGCCAGAACAGAGATTACTAGTTGTTTTCAAAGCTTTTCTTTCTCTTTTTAATAGAACTGCTCGTTGAAAATCAGCGTTACACTGCCCCCTGCTTGAACAATTACAGATTTTTCGTTGCTCTCATCACTAGTAAAAATTTATGAATGAACAGGTATTTCTCTGTTGTGTTCTCACTACGATCTGAGCCTGAGTTTTGAAGGGCTTCAACAGTGAGGGTGAATTTTTCCTAGTTCCCAAAGCCAGACTGAAAAAAAGGAAAAGTAGAACTCATTCTTCTCATGACAGTTCATTTGGTGGTCAAACATATTAATGAATGAACAATGGGAGAGAATGTAAAAATAGCCTTAATTTTGGTACATCTATCTCATGTGTTCTGTGATAAATTTGTAATGATTATCCAACTTCACAACCGTAGATTAAGGGGAAACAAGGATGGAAGGAAGGAAGGAAAAAAAAAGTAACCTAGTATTTATTTTATAACACAAGAAGAACTTGAAGAAAAGAGCAAAGGTGACTATTTTTCAGTCTCTCCTGCTGTAAAAGTCTTGTATTGGTGCATGACATTGTTTTGGGATTGGGAAGAAAATGCTGATGATTAGTTTATGAGAAAGAAGAGGGTGAGACAGCTGAAAAGCAGTGGATGTTTTTTTTCTGCAAGATAGCTGGTAGAAAGCCAAATTCCATTTCCTTTTTTTTTCAAACCACAAGACAGAGTCTCCTTTCTAACAGAGATCAGGGAGGATTTGAAAATGTAGACGCTGGTAAAGATTCGGTGGTCTGTCCTAAATGTTTCTAGGCTATTGTCCTCAGACCGTATGCCTCATGACATGAAGATGCTGAAAGTGTTCGCATGTGTTATTGATCAGCATTTTTAATGGCACGAGAGGCCTGGTTCGTCTTCCTGAACATTCTCATGCTGCCATTCCCTAAAGGGATTTGAAAAGGTGTGGTTTTGCCGACTGCTCCTGTAATTCCACAAGAAGAGAGACTTGTTTCCAAATTTTTGTTTATCTGTATGAGCAGTGGGAATGGTGGGGAGGGGATATTACTTCCTGCAACTGGTTTATAGGGCTACTCTGCAAATGAATGAATATCTACCTGCATAGGCTAAAAAATTCTATTAATTGCATCTAAAAATCTATTAATAAAAAACCTATTAGTACATCCTAGACATATACTCAACTTTTCATGTAGGAGAATGACCACATTGTTGACAGTATTGAATTGGGGTTTTCAATATTGGTCACAATCCAAGAATAAATGAAGCTGCACTTCAGCTTTTCAAAGCATGGAAAACTTCAGAATAAGCTGCTGTCAATCAAGGCAGCCGTCTCAAATTATAGAGTCTGTTTTCATAGTAAATCAGCAATATGGGGAAAAGGATACTTAAAGGTCTTGTCTTACAGGAAAAAAAACTTGACTTAAGGCAAGATTTAGAAGGCTGATTAAGATATTGAAGAAAAAGGGGGTATCAGAGGACTCTGGTAATACAAGCCTGTGCAGCATCTGGAATGCCATAGTAGCCTATTTCATACAGGATAATAAATGTATGCAGTTGTGTTCAGTCTGTGCTCCTTGCCTGAAGTCTTGAATATACTTCAAAATAAGTTGTAATTTTTAATTAAAATATTGAACATCATACTATTTTTACTCTGAACAATTCAAATTACTCTTTTAAATGGATTGATTTCTATATAAATTTGTGTTTGCTTTTAGAACACAATTTCCTTCATTTTTGTTCATGTTTATAGCATGTCTTGGCTGGCCAGATTTTCTGTGTGGAACCAAGGGTTAACAGAGAAAAATGGTCCATTTGATGTGTAAGAGCTGTGTCAATTCCAAAGAGGCCTCAGGGAGTCTGCAGCCTTTATGTGCCCTGATTCTTTTCAGAAGTATTGATGTAAGGAGAGAGAAAAATAATAAGTAAAGTGTCAATTTGACAGTTTCTGAGGCTCTGCAGGAACCGAGGGCAGTGCTTTCAAAATGGCTTTCAGAAACTGAAATTTTCTTTTCAACAAGGCAGAGGAAATGTCTCACCAAAGCCTGCTGTAATGGGTGCTTATAGAGCTTATAGAGCATAGTAATGGTTACATATCCGAAGACTCTTCTGTAGTTTCTGGACAAAGAGGGCCATTGAAAGGGCACAGGGAGACTCCTGCCAACCTCTCTCCACTTAGTGAAAGCAAACCCAAAGTGTAGTCAGAGACGATAAGTTCCTAAAGCTGCCTTTGTAAATGTCCTGCTCAATTTTTAGGCTTAAAGACAAGTAAAGGTTGACATCACCTGAGAATTCCAGAATTGCTGCAGTTCCTAATACCTATTGGTTTCAATACCTTTTATAGACTTCAGATGTTTTAAAAACTCAAGCAAGTACTATTCAGTCTCTCCTACACACTTTTAAAACTCTGGTTCAAAGCCATGTGTGAAAACTCCAATTCAGCCTTTTAAAGCACTTGAGCCTCTGAACATTTTCTCCAAGCTCCAGCTCCAGGTGGTAGCCCTGCCCTTCCATAGGTTTTTGTGTGGAACTAGAGAAGCAGCAGAAGGTCTTGAATGGCAGAGTCTGGAGCACTGTGGAAAGGAAGGTCAGGGAGACACCACTTGCTGGAATAAGCTCAAAATGAAGCAGCTCAACTTCTTTCCTACATCCACCCTGTCCTACACGTTGGCACTCAGACCAGTTAAGAGTGTGTGGTTGAGAAAAAAAAGGAGAGTTTCAGCTTCGGTATGTTTCCAATGCCACCACATTAAGAACAAATCTCATGTTATGCCATGTTCCCCTCTCAGACACTGAGTGTCTCAGCACCAATTACCATCAGAGCCAACTGCAAGGACCTGCTCCTAGTCACTTTAATTAGAAACTGAAACACTCTCAGAGGAAGATTTGTTAAGAGCTAAATCACCTTTCAGAAAGAGCTATTATTCTCCACTCCCCACAGGAGTCCAGACATCTTGTGGCTCCCTCAGCCATGGAAAGCTGGATGTGCTTTGCTGCAAGCGGTACTCAGGCCCTGAAATTTTTTGTTTTCTTTTCCCAGACTATTTTCTCTCCAACAGCACTGCATGCATTGGCATCCTTTCCTAGAAAAACACAGTATTTAACTGCAGTGCCTGATGAGTTTGATCACTAGCTATCTCAATAAAATATGCAAATACAGAGTCATTTCAATCCAAAGCACCTTTGAAGAAAAATGGTGAGATAAATGCAATCAAGTTACAATTACTTTTATTAAGACTGCACATTACACACGCTCAGTAAATACGATTAGTTCTAAATCTGCCTGCACGTAACTGAAAAGCAGAATAGAACAAGGTGCTGAGTGCAGTTCTGATGTTGCTGTAGGGTTCCGTTTCCAAGAGCTTCAGCTGCTGCATACATTGCTCTTTGCACTACTGCTTCTCTTATCAAGATTCAGTGCTCAGGTCAAGCATAATTATAACTTTTTTTCAGAATGGGGTTTGATAGCTGAGCATTTCTACTGAAATTATTCAAAGTTAAAAGTGTAATTTTTCATTCATCTCTACTTCTCTATAAAGATGGTGAAGTATAATAGCTGATCTTCTCTGCTGATGAGCAAGATGGGTGGGGGGAGGTCATAATTCATCTGAGGTGAAGCCCCCTATATGATGGTGCTCTTGCCCTTACCTGCAGGGAGTGGAGATCAACTCTGTGCTGTAGGGACACCCCTGCAGAACATTTATTGCAAGATAAATATTGCAGAGTTGTTATCTCTTTGAAGAGCAGGTGTGCTTTCCTGTTTCCTCTTTTTCTGATGCAATTTCTGTTGTTAGATACTGTGTATGAAACCAGTGTTCTCTCTGAATTGAAGGAAGGGAAATGAAGGTCCCTTTTTTTTGGCACGTTATTACATATACAACAAACAGGTGTGAATTAGCTCTAGGCCAAACTCTAACCTCTTTTTCAGGCAAAAAATCTTAGAACTAGGCCAACAATAATATTTTATGTGGGTTTATGTTTACTTTGGGTGTGGTTATAAGGTTATCTGTCCCATCTATCTGGCTTGTCCTTCAGAGGTAATAACATACCTGAAGAGAAAAGTTTTTCTAACAAAAAAAAAAGAATAAAGTATCAAGAACTGTACTTCTACATCAGGCAAAATATCTAATAGATTCCTCACTGTTGAAAATTATAGATATTTCTGAGTTGCTTCCAGTACTGACACTTAAATATAACAACAAATATAAGGTTGCCAAATATCTTACTATACATGGGTTTTGAATATCAAAAAAGCCCAGTGGAATTCCTCCAGCTTGAAGCAGCTAATAAAATTAATTGTCCTAAAGTATTCATGCATGTGCAATCCTGCTGCACTCATGGGTGATCACTGAGCACCTACCAGAGCTGGACTGGATTCCACATGATCCCAGCAATGACGGCTTAAGTCATCACCATCTCATCCTTTCAAGTTGTTTAACATTTTAAAAGATTTAATTCAACATTCAGGAGCTCCCAAGGCTGTAAACGTGCAAAGTGCTTTCTGGATCTATAACTCCCCATTTAACAAAGTCACAGTTGAGAAGTGTTTATTTGCACATATAGTCCATGCTTGAACTCAGCAAGGTTTCACTACATGTTTAAAACTTAAACGCTGTCCCGAATAGCTAAGGACAGGAACTCCAGTTTAGAGAAGCACTTGTGCATATGGTTAAACACGTCTTTTAGCCACATGTTGCTCCTCCTGGCCTCACTGGAACTGCTTCTGAGATGAAAGCTGGTTGCTGAGGAAAATATATGTGTGTATGCATATATGTTTCCAAAATTTGGACTCCACTGAAACCAATGAAACTTAAAATTTTTACTTCAAAGGGCCCCCAATTTTACCCCAGGCATTTTTCTGCTTTAGAGAACTCTGTATCCCTGTCAGATATGTTAATTGCATACTTTTTTAATTTAGCTGTTATTGTTTTCTCTTATAGTAAACTTCATGCAGTCTAGGAAATTAATTCACTTAACCATATCTCCTTCATTATTCTTGTATCCCTCATCTCTGTGTGCTTCTTCAACTTCAAACCATGCTGGAAGGAAATAGTTTTAAGATTCATACAGCACGTTATCTCTCAGTGGAGGCTGAGATGATTTGTTCCGTTCCTACTAGCTTTTATTAAGTTGTTACCCTGATGCATCAAAGCTTAGGGGGAGAAGTTCTCAGTTATGAACCTCTTTTTCAACCTTGTGTGGTCACAAAATTGATTTCTTAGGATTTGTTTAAATTTTAATGTAGCTTTTAAAAAATTGTTGTAAAATTTGTTGGAAACTCTTCAGTACTAGCTTTCTGTTCCAGATCAGTACAAAAGTGATGAATTAAAATGATAGATACATATGTATATGTTAGTTCCATAAGAACAGCTACCTTGAGAATTTCTGTGTCTCAGATCTTTAGGTATTTTGGATTTCTGATAACCCTGTGTTTTACCAGGTTCTTGCTGGGTCCTTTACTCCTTTGGTACCTATTCTTGAAGGCAATGTATCTACTCCACTTTGTCTCCTGGCACAGTTCCCTCTCGTCACTCACTGCAGCACTTTCCAATTTCTGTAGTATTTTTTCAGAGCAACACATGAACTTTTCATTGACTGAAGGTCATAACCGACTTGGAGAACAGATGGAGTGTAGAAGGATGAACCTTTGCCACCCACTGAGCATTAACACCTGCTTATTTGTTACATCTGTCCACTGCAGCTCAGAGGCTCCTGAAGATTTTACCCAAGTGATTTAGGACTTGCTATTGGACTGAGTGCAAATGCTGTATGTGAAAGAGGTGTTTTTACCTTTTTACTCAGGCTGCACATTCTGTGGGCTTTGGATGGCAGTTAACTCCACATGCTTAGACTCTAAAAGGCACAATGAATTTGCTGAAATTCTGCTGCAATAAAATTTTAAAGAAGAGCAACATTGAGACAGCACTGAATGCAAAGTGTGAATGTTTTAAAGGCACAAATACATTTAGGATCTCAGTTAATTTCATAATTTTCTCACCCAATGCCCAATTGCACATAGCACAGCTTTCTTTGGGACTCTCAGAGAAGGTGGAATAAGGCTAGTTTGTCTTCATCTCACCAGCTCCAAGTGAAGGGCATTTCAGCCACATAATCAGTGGGGAAATTAATGACCCTTTTTCTCCTGCCCTCTGTTTGTGGTGAGAGATCTGTATCTTGTCTTTCTGCAGCAGATCTCTTAAAGATGCTTACTGGGGACTGATGTGACACTACATCAGGAGTTATTCCTGTGTTTTTCTAGACTCTGCCCTGGATTTGGGTACTTGTATTTGGCGTAGCTGCCAACTGTATTTCAGTAAGAAATTAGACAGTTCATTAATAAGCTGCTCTAGATCAGGAAACAGAAACACGGTATTATGTCTCATGAAAAAAAGCAGGGAATGAATAGGTGGCTTGCTTGTACCAGCTGAATCTCAGCAGAATATGCAATATAATTATCCTTGTTACCATGTGTTTAAAATTAGAAACATATTTTTTAGCTTTATGGAACATAGTTTGTCAGCCTGATCCAAGGTCTATTGACAAGGGAGAGTCCTGCTAACTTTCTTTAGGGCTTGTGCCCTCAAGGACAAAATTCAAGAGCAATTCAGAGAAATATTTTCCTGTGTGTATGAATCCTAAATACTATGTAATGAAGTTCCAAAAATACAAATGGAAAATTATGTGTTCAAGCATGTCTTTTTCTATTTATCAAATCAAGAATGTGCTGAGCATCCTTGTTGCAACTGAGAAGGGTGAACAAATCACAGGAGAGCTTGTCTTTTGTTCAGAAGCTAATCTTTATTCCACATGTGTCCTAAATGACTTTAAGTAACTGGCTCAGGCCATAAAAATCTAGCCAGATCTGGTCATAATGACAGGCTTCCAACCTTATTTCAGGTTCTGTGAAATTATGACTCTGCTAGAATATAACCAACGTTCCTTTCTGGTTTCCTGCAGGTTGAGACACAGCAATTCTAAAGACATGCATCGGAGGCACGCGACCCTTCGGGAGAAGGGCCGGCGCCAGGCCATCCGGGGCCCTGCCTACATGTTCAACGAGAAAGGCACCAGCCTCACTGCAGAGGAGGAACATTTTCTCGATTCTGCAGAATATGGCAACATTCCTGTTGTGCGGAAAATGCTGGAGGAATCCAACACCTTGAACTTCAATTGTGTCGATTACATGGGACAAAACGCCCTCCAGTTAGCAGTAGGGAATGAGCATCTGGAAGTGACAGAGCTGCTCCTCAAGAAGGAGAACCTCGCTCGAGTCGGGGATGCACTTTTGTTAGCCATCAGTAAAGGATACGTGCGCATTGTAGAAGCAATATTGAACCACCCAGCCTTCGCACAAGGACAGCGTCTCACACTCAGCCCTCTCGAGCAGGAACTGAGGGATGATGATTTTTATGCTTACGATGAAGATGGAACTCGGTTCTCCCATGACATTACCCCCATCATACTTGCTGCCCACTGCCAGGAGTATGAAATTGTTCACATCTTACTTCTAAAAGGCGCACGGATTGAAAGGCCACATGACTATTTTTGCAAGTGCAATGAATGTATGGAAAAGCAGAGGAAAGACTCCTTTAGTCACTCTCGCTCAAGAATGAATGCCTACAAAGGATTAGCCAGTGCTGCTTATTTGTCTCTGTCCAGTGAAGACCCTGTCCTTACTGCTCTAGAGCTTAGCAATGAATTGGCCAGGCTAGCCAACATTGAAACTGAATTTAAGGTAACTCACCACTGTGCCTTTTTCCTTGGGCTGAGAGTGTTCAGGCTATTGTGTGGTTTACATGTTTGGTCAAATTTTGGGTTGCTGTTGGAGGGGTAGGGGAGTGAGAGAGACTGGCAGAGACTGCCAGATGTGTTAGCTACGTGCAGATTCAGATCACTGTCATTCTCCAGTTAATAAATGCTTGGAACTGAACATTCCATAGTACAGCAGAAGCTTAAGTTTCTTTGTTGCACACTGTGATTGCTGAGAATATCTAGTTTGCAGCAGGAATAAAAATTAGATTATTCCAAAAATGGAGACTCATTTTTTTGTAAGAAAGGTAAGTCGTTTTAATTGAGCAATCTATTTTAGAGGCAGCGTTCTAGAGGCTGTTTTAAGAATCCAGTATGTCTAGTTCTGCTACAATGATAAAAGGTATTAATCAAGAAATTTTGGTTCTCTGTAAAATAATTTAAACTGCATTACGTCTTAATATTTTGATGCTGCAGCTATACATGATTAATTTCATGAAAAAAGGAAAAGAGAAACAATCGATAAATTGTTATGAAGTTTATCATCATGCCAAACATAACAGTGGAGCTTGTGGAACTCTCTTACAAGTTATTTAGTTTCCCATTATCAAAATGAGCTTGTAAATGTCCAATGCCATTTGCAGTATTTCTCTAAGTCATTTACATGACATAAAGGGCATTGTCTCCCTTTCTAAAATAAATTAGTCATGAAACCCCTCATTTTCAGTGGCTCAGCCATCAACATAAGACTATTTTCTGACTTATGGTTATTGTGCAGCTACAATCATGATCTGTGACTCTGGGGTAATAAAGTCCACGTTGTGAGGACACTGGGGTAGGATGCTCACCAGGAATCCATTATTTCTAATTTAGAAAACTATTCATGTGTTAAAGCATCTATTTCAGGATTTGTGGCTCTATACTACAAAGGCCTAGGGAGGAGATCGTCCCCCTGCACTGGGCACTGGTGAGGCCGCCTTGAATCTTGGGTTCAGTTTTGGGCCCCTCACTCCAAGAAAGACATTGAGGTTCTAGAGCAAGTCCAGAGAAGGGCAAGGGAGCTGGCAAAGGTTCTGGAACAGAAGTCTGATGAGAAGCAACTGTGGGGGTTGAGCCTTGAGAAAAGGAGGCTCAGGGAGCACCTTCTCACTTTCTACAGCTCCCTGGGGGGAGGTTGTAGCCAGGTGGGTGTTGGTCATTTCTCTCAGATAACAAGCAACAGGAGAAACAGCCTCAAGTTGTGCCAGGGGAGCTTTAGACTGGATATTAAGAAAAATCTCTTCCCAGAGAAGGGGATCAAGCCCTGGAAGAGGTTCCCCAGAGAAGTGGCTGAGTCACTATTCCTGAAGGGATTGAAGAGATGTGTAGATGTGTCACTTGGGGACATGGCTTAGTGGTGCCCTTGGCAGTGCTGGGTTTGCAGCTGGATCTTAGAGGGCTTTTCCAGCCTAAATCGTTCTATGAATCTATGCCCTCCAATTGAAAAGTAAGAAGAAAACATGTTCTCGGGCTTTGCAACCCTTTAGTAACTCTCTAACAGGAAAAACTTCCCAAACCACTGACATCTTTGGGCAATAAAATCAGGGTAAAATTTTGCAAACTTTTTTCCCCTATTTGTATCAGAACATAAGGACACAGTGATTTGAAGGGGAAGTTTATTTGGATTCAGTCTGAGTGAAGCAGCCTCATTGGGCTCAGTGAATCCAACTGCTTGAATCAAGGCTGCTCCAGTGTGAAAGCACTGTAGGCTCATGCCCACACTTAACAACACTAATATCTCATTAATGCTCCAGCTTCTTTTCATAGAAAACTATATATTGAGTGGAGCATGAGCAGCCTCAGCATTGCATGCCTGTCAGTCTTGATAACTGTCTTGCTGCAGAAGAGTAAATCTGTTCCTACCAGAACCCTTCCTTTTGTTCCTGGAGCTGCCAGCAGGGTCTATAGTGGCACTGGCAGGTACATGAACTCTCCAGGAGCAAACCAGCAATCAAATGTTGAATAGTTTTGTGGTGATTATATCTCTGCACTGGCAAATGGACAGGAATAAATCAACACCATAAAAAACTCCAAAACATTAGAAACCATTTGACAAATGACTGCATTTCCAGGTTCTCCAAGTTCATTGTCTTATTGGAAGGCTCTGTGCAACACACATCCGTATATGTTAGTGAAGTACCTACCCCTACAATTAGTTTACTTCAAAGATTTCACATTCCTTTAGTATATTAATTCTTCTAGAAATAAGAAATTTCTCAAGATTCTAATGTATTCTCACTGTAGCAAAAAAACCCCAGAGGTATGTATTTATGTAAAAATATTTATTCTTATTAGCATAATCAGTGCGATGTGAAACAGGGTATTAATAAAACAGTGGGGGTTTTTTCACAGAACACGACAATTTAAGAATTTATTTTGAGGAAAGAAAACAATTGCTGAAAATGTATTTAAGAAGACCACAAATGAAGAAAATTTATGTAATTAGACAAGTTGTAGAGGGCTTTTTTTGTGACTCAAATAGTACTTTCCCAGAATCTTAACTCGTTTGATTCCTAAGGTTCTACAGTTCAAATTGGCACTCAACAGATTTATAAAATTATCACTTGAGATTCTTTAAGAACATTATTTAAAAATAATAAGCAATTGCAGCAATACAGTTTTCAGGAGGTACAAAGAGTCCTTGAAATGCAAAGACACAAAATTTTAATAATGTAGGTGGACAAATAGTAATTTAGTAACCTCTGAAGAAACTCCTAGTATGAGCTAATTAAAATATAAATGCAGTGCCTCTTGCCTGCTGCTTGCTGCCCCAAATCTCTTATGCAAGAGCACCTTTCAGCACATCAAAATGAGAAGCCAATACATGTGCTGTTTTTAGAGAACATTAAATTTTTTAAGCAGGTTGCCTCCTCGTACAGAGAAATGTGGACCAAAACAGCCACATGAACTACTTTAAAGAAGAAAACTTGTGCTACCTGTGGTTGGCTAATTTATCCATTCATTTGGTTTTTTACAATGGCAGAAGCTGAATAAATTTTTTCTCACCCTAAATTGCTAAGATTCAGTAAAATGCTGCAGTTCTGATGAAACAGCTTTGCAAAACATTGCAAAAAAAGAAGTTTTCTTATTAATTGGAGAAAAAAAATTGCTGTAAACATGTAGTCCATTAGTCTAGAAATAAATAAGGCCCCTTCCCCAAAGTAAAATGAAAAATATGGAACCAGTTGTTTCTAGGAAAATACATGTAGGAATGCTCATGTAGGAATGGGGTGGGTGAGAAACCCCTAAGAGATGGATTTTGGAAAAGAGAGAAGTAAACATCAGAGTCCCTGTGTATTTGCAGGTCTTTTGCAATGACACTCTCCTGTAGTAGAGGCAGCCCAAGTTGAAAAAACAACATGAACTGTGTGCTTTGTCATTTTTGTATATCCCACTTGAAAGCTCAAAATTAAGAACCAGTTCAGGACTTTCTCCCTCCTTCTAGTTTTCATTTTGTGTTTTAAAAAACTAAGCCAACTCCACTGGAGCAAAGGCAGTACAGATTGGAGGCTTCATTTAGTCCATTGGATGGGTCCCTTCATTTGTATTGCCCTTGGAAAGACATAGAAAGAGAGGATCCTGTGTGGATTGAAGGGTTCCAGGTGACCATGCTTCTGCAGAGTGTAGGAACAACTAGGTAGGAAACTGAGGGACACATCAATTAAAAAATCAAAAGTACAATTAAAACAGAAATATAGGACAAAGTTAATGTGCTTTGTAGTTTTCCACAAAGGGTGGAAAACAGACATTAGGCTAGTGATTAACATGTGAATCTGTTTTGAGGGAGAAAGCATTTACTGTCAGCCTAGCAGAGCTAGGATCTCTCTAGTCCACCCAGGAATAATTCTCCCCTCTCATTCTCCCTTTTTTACTCAAAAAACCCATCTCTGTATATTCCATTTTTTTTAAAAGCTTGCAGATCTTGGACCTCGGTCATAAAGCAAATAATCCTTCTGCCATCTACCAGAGGATTCTGTTTTGTTTCACTCATATAAATAAGCCTGATGTTGCTTGCAATGTGAATAACGTGGCCAGGATTTGTCCATCTGAACCAGTCATCACCCCTGAGCCAGCCTGATGAGAATTGCTCTCCTCTTTGCTCCAGAGAAATTGATCTCCCTCCTGTCAGCTTGGTGTGAAAGCATATGCAGGTGTCTGCACTGTTACCAGCTGTTCACAGCCAGGTGACTCATTTCTAAGACTGGAATATTAGAAGCAGAGCCAACAGAATCTTTTTTATATGTCCATCAAAAGCCTTAGGAGATTGAATTTCTAGCAAACAGCCTGCAGGAAATGCCCTTGCAACTGTCTTCAATAGCAGCATCAGGCTTAATATTACTGCCCACATTTAGGTAACTGAGTGAAACCCAAAATAACAGTTCTGTTTACTTTTCCTAAAGGAGTGACTGTGTACTCCTCTTTCTGGTGAGATCCCACTCCACAGCCAGGACTGTTTTCCAGCCTTGCATGCTCTCAAATTAGACCACATGCTTGTGTATGTCAGGAAACATCCTTGGGATGAAGTAAATCAGGCAAATCATTCCATTTAGCAATGCAGACAAACCAAATTAGAGACTCACAAAGGAGGCTTAGTAAAGATCTCACCAACCATAAGCGGTAAATCAGATCTCAGTTCTTCTTGATTAAAATGTTACTAAAAGCAACATCAAAATCACCACCTGGAAGACATATGGTGTGTGGTCTTTGTTTACTGCTCCCACCGATACTGTCAGTGCATTTACTACAGCGTAACATGTTTGTTTCTCATTCCTATGCTTCTTGCTGTCGCTTTTCCTCTCACTGTTGTCTTTTCTCTAAAAGCTGTTGGGATCCAAAAGCACGTCCTGGCAGCGAGCCTGCTCTCATGTGCAGGTGAGCATCACGTCCAGGCTCAGCCGGCTGAAGGACTGCGAGTGGCTGTGGGATGGGTGGCTGGCGGGGCAGCAGTCAAGCGCGTGGGTGCCTGCAGGGATGTGGAACTGCCTCTAGTTCCATTGGGGCTGCAGTGATGCAAAGCAGCTGAGGCTCAAATTCCTACATTCTCACGATGTTGGAAGAGGAACAAAAGAGCCCTTGAGACTCAATGACTTGTAGCTGCTGGGGATGATCTGGCATTCCTCTTACCTCAGTAACTCAGCTCCGACTTGTCTTCTACCTAACTATAAATTGTTAACTTCACAGGATATGTTTAACTTAAACTTCTTAAGGGAAATGGCTTAGACAATTTTCTTGGTATTTCTGGCTCTGTGCTGCAGGGAGTTAAGAAAATCTTTATTAGATTCTTGGTTTTTTGAAATGAGTGATAAAAAGTAGAAAATGGCAAAAAACATTGAAGAGCAAAATAGTAGGAAGAGGAAATACTTTGTGAGAATGGAGGATAGCAGTGAACTTGGAAAGAAAAATACTTGAAAACCATCAGACTGTAAGCCAGCAAGGCTGCACTTATAAACTGCTTCCTACCCAGGCTGATCAGACTCTTGGATTTGTTTGCTCTCAGGACTGGCTGATGGGAGCATGTGCCTGCAACTCATCTCCCCCTGAAACCAGGAACTGGTGTGGGAACCTCCCTAATTAGCCTCATGAATATTCTTGTAAATCCATCAGTTAGTATTTCAGCTCTGACCCATTCTTCCTTGAGTGCTTCCTTAATCTTTTCTTAATTTCTGGCCTCAACATATTCTCTGGCAGACATCTTGCTTCTGTTATGTTTGGGAATGGTTTTTATGACTAATTTTTATCATTTCAGCAAGCTGCTCTTAAAGGCTTTAGTGTGTTTATATGGCATTTGTTTAGGTTTTAATATTTTAATTTAAAAATTGAAAATTTAATTTTTCAGAAATTATGTTTTAATCTGTAATTTTCTTCCAGACAGGATTTACATATTTTAAAGAGATGTATTTTTACTCAAGCAGCTTTCATTTTTTTCCTCATGTTTCACTTTGCTGGGTTTTAAGAAGAGAAAGCAGAAGGGAACTTCAGAAATTTGGTCTGGAATGCAGAATATATTCATTGCCTTTTACTATTGTTTTTATTTTCTGCTGCACAGCTCTCAGTCTTACCTAGTGCCTGTTTTGAAAATCAAGCATCACCAGTGTCAATACGCATGAGTATATGAACAGTCACTACTCCCAAGTGATTGTTTTTTGGACATGAACTTTTCCAGGTCAGTCTTTAGTGAGAATATTATTTTTTTTTCTTAGGGAAGGAGTCAGGGATGTTGTTTGGTGGTTTTTAACCTTTAAGAACAACTGATCTTTTTTCCCCCTCTCACCTATAAGCCAATTTTCCCCACTGCCATGAAAACATGCACATTTAGAATCTATGATTTTTTTAATTTCAATTTTCACTTTTGCAAAGCAAACGCATAAGCAGGTACAACCAATTACCCAACTCGTAATACAGGAAAGAATCAAGTCCCAGTAAAGCAGAAAAACAAATTTCCTATTGTTAGAAGTTTAACTTCTTGTTAGAACAAATTAGGTATTAAAATAAGAGAGGAAATTAAAAACAATAATGGAAATAGCCTGGGAGAAGGAGAATATATTTAAGCCTTGTAGTGAAATCCGTGTTTGGCTCAGTGAGTGGGACTTGCTCTGTACAGAAAGAACTCATTCTCTGTGCTGCTCTTTTTCAGAGACAAATTCACTAATAATAGATGCTACACCAGCTTTGTCTTGAGAGTTAAATTAATTAATTGCAGTTACATTTTTCCATGGATATGAAGCAGAGACTGTGGAAAAAGGATATATATAGTCTTTCTGCCCTTAAAACCCACCAAATTTGTGACTTGTGTTGCTCTCTTTAAATATTTATAAATTAAGAAATATCCTTTATATTTTAAGAGTTGTTACTGTAAGTGCTCTTTTTAGATTCTGTGATTATATCATTCTCTGCCTGGCACATTGCCCAAGAAAAATGGTTTTTAAATGTTGCATGAGAAGAAAATTCAAAGCTTTTCAGAGGGGTGTGGAACCAATGCCAAAGCTGTGATGTCTGGAGCTGTCTTGAGAAATCCAGATTTGTATCTCTGTGTGTGAAGGTGTGTTAGCATCTGTCTATGCTCACAGTCAAGCAGAGTAGTGGATGCTGTGATTCACAGTGAAGGGTATAACTCAGTCATCTACAGCCCACACCTGTACCTGGAAAAATTAAGACCATTATTTATGGAAGCTGTAACTGTTGGCAGCACAAGTCACTGAGCAGTCACATAAAATTGGCTAATGTCCACTGCCCATGAGGTTATTTCACCTACTTTACGAGTGACATTGTTAAAATGTCCCAGCTAAAAGAAAACCTCTTTAAAAGTTGCCAAAATACTTTATATGCAGGAAAATGTTCTCCTTCAATTTCCCAGGGAACCAGCTCATTCTCTCTTTTGAAAGAGTGAAAGAGGAAAAAAAGACTCTTTCTACACATCAAGTCATAGACAATGCATCAGTGCAAGAAAATGTCATATTTAAATTAATGCCTCAAGGGTTTTGCTCCCCTAAAAAAACTCCCAAAAATTCAAGGAAACTTTCAACATTTGAGGATGGCAAGACAGATGCAACCCTGGAAATATCTGACTCTCCCAGAGAGTATAGCTGGGAGACTTTTTTTTCCTGTGATGCTACTGCAAGTGAGATTCTTGGCAATGCCAGTGTGCACATCATCACTGCAATGTTTATTACCCTGTCCAGCTCCCTGGGGAGTCGTATTTAGTCCTATTCAGTTAAGGATGAGCAACATTGCAACTGCAGCACTTACACTTTACTGCTTCCAGCTTGACTGAACATGTTCCTGGAGCAGGATTCTAGTTTAGGTGAGCAACCATAAAACTGTAAAATAACATGGAATCCTCTCATAGTCTTTGATAGGAGACAACAGGTGGGTTCACCAGCTAGGTGGGAAGTAGAGAGCAATAGAACTGTGTCACATAAGGAAGTAGCACAGCAGTTGTCTCACCACTGCAGAGCAATTTAGAAGCATTTTTATACATAAAACTTATAAGCCAATCACTGTGATGCTTTAGCCAGGTAGAGCAATAAGTGTAAAATCTGGAACCAGTTGAAATTGCTTTATGGTAATTTTCCTCCTGGGATTTCAATGTTTCCTTACAAATAAGCAGCCCATCCTCCAACAAGAGCACATTTCTGGGGAGTTGGAAAATCCCTATTAATGGATATATTTTTAAGGCATCTGAAAGGCAGCAGAGGTTAAGGGTGGTGAGCAGAGTGAACTCTTTTATACATAAATAATTCTGGGATGAAACTGTAACCAAAAAAAAGGGGGAAATCCAGCAATATACTTGTTTTTCTCCCCTGCCAGAAACATCTGATATTAAATTTCTGAATCTGAAGCTTCAACCTTCCAGTAAATGGGCTGGACTGGGACTGTCACTGTGCTTCTCTCTGTGTACATGCCTGGTGACTTTTACTTTTTCCTTTTGTAGCCTGCTGTAATGATTATATTAAGTCCAGATTTTCCACATAGTTCTCAAATTATGGATGTGATGAGGAATTTGGAAATTAATTTTTGTTCTGTGACATGGCTTTTATAGTGCCAAGGCCTTCTGGCAACTAATTTTACTGAACCATTATTTTCAGGAAATACATTTGTGTATGTGACATCTCACATACAGTAACATGGAGCATATTGAATATGTTTAGAAGGAGTTTAGAGCTGAGGTATCTCCTTTTAATCCTTCTTAAACCTAAACTTCTGTTAGTGAATACAAGAGTCATTTACCTTTGATACAGGCAGTTGCTGAATGTTTTGCAGTCAGAGTGAAGTACAATAAAGCTTGTAACATGTTACTCAGGAATGGAAAGTGCTTTGACTAAATAAACACCTGACATTTTGAGATAATTTGTTGTGTTTAGGGGAGATTTGTGTGAAGGCAAGGTTAAATACAGTTAAATTAATTAGTGCTACTGTGATATAAAACAAGTGAAATAAGGTCAAATTAAATGAATATAATGTCCACATGTGTTGTGGAGTCGTATACACCACATTTGGCTAGGCAAGGGAGAGTAAGGTAACTGCTGTGAAGATTTAAGTGGCATTTAACTGGCTAATGGGAGCTCTTGTAGCAGAAGTGATGCTGATACCTGTTCCTCAGCCTGTTTCTGCTCCTCAGAGACAAGGAGTTAAGAAAATTCTTTGCTTTTAGAGATTATGTTGAGTTTAGGAATGAAGATGACCTGCCTGTATTGTGTCTTTTGTGTGCAAGCATTACTCTGCAACAACTTTTTGAGTACAGATGCCTAGAAGGTTGAATCCAACAGATAAAATGACTGTCACAAACCTAGCAGAGAAGCAACAAATAGTTTAGAAATACTTTCAGAATTTAAATGCAAAAAGTTCATCTTACCTTGTGGTAAGATTATTATCTTATTATTGTTACATTTTGATCTTTATAACAGCTTTAACATGGAAGAAAAGCTCAGTAGCTGGCAAAATCATGACCCATTTGACCATAGAGTCATATTCAGATTTGTTGAAGCCATGATTTCATCCTCACCCTTTGAACCAATGATGTGAAGCAGTGGGGTGACCAGTGGGTCTGGCCTGAGGCTGCCCCCTGCTCATGGAGTTCTCTCTTTATACAAATGAGGAATAACGTATCACATCTCAGACCAAGCGATCCATCACAGCCAGGTGTGATCGGCTGGTGTATCAGTAGGTGGGACTTATGTCTGCCACAGCCTCTCCCAATGATCTGCATTCTCCCACAGAATGCACCTTTGTCTCTCCAGTCTCTAAGCAATAAAGGTGACACAAACTCCTCTGGGCCCCCTCCCGCTGCTCCTTTGGCTGCCTGGCCCAGATGCCGGGGCCTTTCTGTGGTGCTCGGCCGGAGCCCTCGCTGCCGCTCCAGAGCCGAGCATCCCTCATTTCCCCGCCAGGTTTCTGCCAGCTGCTCAGAGAGCTCTGATCAGTAGGGAGAATGATTTGGCCAGTTGCCTGTGTTTAGTTAACAGTGACAGTGTTTTCCTTTCTTGCCCACTGAGTGTGGAAGACAAAATGAGTCCTGGTACTCAAATTGGTGCATGCACTCGATGGCAGCAAGGAGGGTTCCTCATGCCCTGAGCTGGCTGTTTGAAAGGAAAGACTTATTGGCTCTTTCCATGCCAGTCACTGGATCCTCTGCAGTGAGTACAGAGCTCCTCTGACTTTGAGCTTGCCCTTACACACTCCTAGATTCTCCTAGAGAAAGAGAATTTTCTCAGCGCATTTACTGATATAAAACAACACAGCAACACAATTCGCCTTCCTCCTGCCATCGGCAACGAGTGGCACCAAGAGGGGAGCACCTTAGACCACCAAAGATGAAGATATTTTTCAGAAAGCCAAAATCCAATTCTTGTTGAGGAAAACAGACAGAAAAGGCTGTGATCACTACTGTAATATCAGTCCAACATAACATTGGTAAGCTTTGCATTCAATCAGTAACACCAAATGGCCAATCATTCAGCTGGTATCAGCACTGGGGGTTTGGGGATAGTTAGGAGCCAGGAGGTTTATTATGAGCAAGATGACTGGTTTCCAAAGAGTGCTGCTCATTATTCACGTTGGGAAGGGATATCTACTGGAACTACAAATGAGCATAATTAGGACGATTGCTCCGAATAGAATAATGATGTTAGATCAGCAGATGGGAGAATGGAGCCAGGTACGTTTATCCAAGGCACTGTAGGGAATCAATATCATATTAATGAACGTAAACGAAATAACACATTCTGAGTATCTCAAGTCTGACATTAAATAGGATGCAGATGGGAAGTGATTTAGTTTATCCCTCATTATGTTGTTAATTGTTGTTATTGTAGATAATTATGATGAACTTATCATCACTGAGTCCAGGCAGACTATTCAGAGAATTGTGGATAAACAGTAATGGTATACAAACAATTCTATATTGCTTTAAAATGGTGCTAGGTACTATAGTATCTATGGGGTTTTGACATTTACATGATCAAAAATGGAAGTTTTCTAGAATATAATTTTTTGCAGAGAAACTGTCACCAGTGCAGCATGGAAACACCTCATTGCCCACTGAGTGTCATTTCATTCTCACTGTCCAAACCCCAGGATCTGAACTCATTTCAGAACAAAGAGATATAAGAATGCGCTTTTTATATTCATATTTCTGCTCAAGAAGGTTCTGCAGCATGACTTCTAAGTCTGCTCTTCTTAGAGAGAGGACAATTTCCATATTGTCAAGAGTGCTCTGTGCCAGGACTCTGCAGCTGGGATCACATATTTCCAAAGTGCTTGGTTGCTGCTCGTGTGCTATGGGAACCAGAATTTTACCCACTCTGATGCTTGTGACCAGTTTTATAAGAAATTGTTCTTGCCAGGCATTGAGAACTGTGGTAGGTGGCTGTTTGAGACCTGGCAGACATATGGTTATTTTAATTATTCATATTATTTGCATAGTGGCTCGCAGTTAAACTAACATTCACTTGCAGGATGCATTTAGGAGGAGTCTTTCTCCCAATATGCATGTGCTGCTTGTAGCCAAAATTCCCATGACAGCAGGGACTCATAGCACCTTTGAACATATAAGTGTGTTCCTTAAGCAAGTTGAAGCTGCCAAATTTACCTCAGCCTAAGGGATAAATGAAGCTATGTTGAGCAAACAATTGCTTTGAATTTAAATCCATCATTTTCTCCTGGTTTTTTCCCATCTGATTTTCAGGAAACAGAAAAGCAGCTGAGCTGAAAAGAGCCACACAATTGAGGGAGAGCACCTAATTCTTTTAGTGCAAGGAAACTATTTAATCTCAAATTGTACAGGAAATAGAAATCTTCCCCAGTGGAGCTTGCAACAGAGAGATCAGGAATGTAATGAAAATGGGAAAATGTCAGAGAGAAAAAGTATGGATGGCATGAGGAATGAGAAGCTTGGCCCAGAGGTAACTTTGTGCTTTGATTACCTCTCTCACATCAGAGCTGCAGAATGACCTGAAAGGAGGTTGTGGTGAGGTGGGAGTTGGCCTTTTCTCCCAGATAACCAGTGATTCTCAGTGTCACATCCCCACACAAGGAGCAAACAAATATTTTAATGTCATGGAGAGGGATTTGGAGCATTGCATCATCATGAGCTTGATTTTACTGCTGACGTGAACAGATCCTAAACTCTTTTTCAACACGAAAGTTATCAGAGTATTATTCTGAAATGCATAGTTTGCATTTAAAGAGAAGCTGTTGACAGGACACAGGAGACAGACCCTCTCCTTGGCCGAATTTGTGTATTCCCTACATTTGGCATGCACATTAATACCTCTGAATAGCCTGTCCTGTTTATGTGACATACAGGGACTTGATAGTTTATCTTCAGAGAACAGGTGTTTCAGCATAAACACTCAAATGACCTTGGGAAAATCTGCAAGAAAAAAATCACCTTTCACTTAGTTGAGGAATCAAAAGCATGTAGCTTATTTGTGATGTGTGCTTGAAAATGAGCTGAGGTGATAGGAAAGAGAAGTACATCAAGCATCAAATGCCATCTTATGTTGAAAAGCTGCTATGCCAACCTTGAGACTTTAAATATTCTCATTTAAAAAAAATTGTCAACCAACATAATTTCTGTTCTAGGTTGATTAAATATTTTCAGAGACTTGGAATGGTGTGTTAGTTCCCTGCTGAATAGCACTGATATTCCTGCACAGGGATACTCAGTAATGGCACCTGTCAGGCTGAAGGTGACTTTGGGAGAAAGGAGTAGAAGAGATGGAGGTGTTTTTCTGTCCACTTCTTAGGTATGAAAAGAAAGATTATATTCTGTTCAGGGTGAGAACTTTGGATAAGTCAAGTCATCCATTAATTTCAGTGTAGAGGGAGTTCACATGTACAAGAAACTTATTTTAAGTTTCAAATAGTAAAGAAAATCAATAGAAGTAATAAAAAAGGTTGAGAATAGACTGAGTCTGAAATTTCTTATGCCAGGGAATCTAAAACTTTGGTCGAAGAGTCAGGAATTGTGCTCAGTCTCAGTCCTTAATTTTCTTCAAGGATTATGTTGGATTGCTGCCTTTGCTTCCCCAAATAATTCATCCATTAATTTTAGATTTAAAAAAACCCCAAACACCTTTTAAAGAAATTGTTCCAAAGGGAAGTCAAAGTAAAGTATTATTGATGGAAAAGCAGCTTCCAAAATTTATTCATTAGTTTTGTTCACACAGAAGCTACATTTATCAAAAATATGAATAATTTCCCAGAAGAAACTATTGGTAGAGTTGGTAGATTCATAAGAGCTAGAGCGGAAAAGAGCTAAAGTGCAAAACAGTAGAAACAAAACAGGGAGGTGCAAACCTGTCCTTTCTGCTGCCTTTAACAGTTTACACTTTAAAGTTCTTGGAATGTTATTGCTGGAGATTAAACATATACCTGGACCTGCAAATGATGTTGCAAAAGCATGGTGACAAATTTTGAAGGCTTTTCAACTCCACAGCTGGAATCATTACCACCATCTTGTTGAGCTTCTTTAAGGATTTGATGTATCTACCTGTCAATAGGTATAAGGTGAAACCTAAAGTCAATGGTTTGATTGATTCCTTACTGCTCTATCCCCTTGGTGGAGGGATATGCTCTCCTAGAGATGAACTTCTTCAGTGCGTATGAAGAGATGAATTGCAGCTAAAAAGCTGAGGAGGATAAAGAGACACCAAAAATACACAGTCTTACGGTAAATCAGTCAGTGCAACTGCCTTTGAAATCCTTGTAATGATGCGAGGGATGTTTTTTCCATTACCTGTTGGAAGTCAGAAAATTTTTAGTCCTCAATCAAATCATCCTGTTGTTTTCTGGGCTTCTTTGGGGAAGAATAATGTCAACACAGACAGCACTGTGGTTTGTCCTTGGGCTCTTATATCGGCCCCATCTCTTCATGTCTCCTGACAGGATCTAATCCCCCTTTGCCTGGAGGCCCCTCTGCTCTGCCATGCTGCAACCTGGCACTGCTCAGAGGACAAACCACGGCCATGTTTCTCTTGGCTCCATTTAGAAGGGTCCAAATTGCTTGGAAAGCAACAGAGTCACACTTCTGAAATGTCAAACTCTTGTATATGAACAGATTGCTTATTATATTATGCTCGCTGGAGATTAAGAAGTCAAGGTCTGGATCATTTTAAAAATGAACTAGGGCATCTGTTCCTACCTCTAGAAACATTTAGCAACATACACCTGAGTAGTGAAATGTTTTAAATGAGCATTTGGCTTTAAATTCAGAGAGATGCCCACTGGGTATGGCACACTATACCCAGAGCTCAAATAATTCTCTGATGTGCTGCCACTTAAGAAGCAAGACAACATAAACCAACTGGATGTGCTTTCTGGAAAATGAACTGTACAGCCTTAGCATAGACTGTGCATGTAGGCATTTAGTCTGGAAACAATAGGAATGCACTCAACTGTGTTCAAAAGTGTCAGCAGCTGGCAAAGCTCTTTGGGAGGGGTGCTCAGTGCATTTCAGAGGATAGTGAGGTTACATGGTCAGGATCAGTGCAGGTGCCTTCCTTATCATCTTCTGTCATCACCTTCCTTCCCACAGGCCTTGTGCTTCTTTTCATTCCCGAACATATGGCCAGTCAAAGACACTGTAAATACCCAGAAGGAAATCTGTCCCACAGCTTTTCTATACCGGCTTGTGCATATTTCATGTGATATCTAATTGCTAAATATTTATAAGCATTTTGAATATTTGACATGATGGTTTATTTAACAATTTCATTTCAGATCTTGCATGAAATATTTCTGCTTTTTGTCCCCCTCCTTTCTCTCAGCTTTGTTTTCTTTCTACAATAATTTTTACTTGGAGGAGTTTTCTGTTCTTATTTACAGAATTATCTCTCCATTTTTTTTCTGCTGCCTCTTTTCAAAATGCTAATCTAAGGAATGCAGTATTTCTCTCCTTGATATATGTGTATGTGTGATGTAGATTAAATACAAAGAACCAGGATCTCAAGGAAACATAAAAAGAGGCTCTGTGCTATGCGCCTACAGCTTTCATTTGCACAGCAAATTTAATGCTACCCAGAAATGCCAGATAGGTTCCTGGTCTTAGTTTTTCTCATTTCACTTAACTTTTTACTCAAACTCCATTCCTCTGACCTGAAACAGCTCTTTTCTGAAAAAATCTGGTTGGTTTTGAACAGATGTGGAGACATGACAGAGTTCATTTAGAACATAATCAACAGATAATAATAGGGTACTTGGAGAAATTGCAGTGAATGACAAGTACCATCAGCCTTTTCAAAACAGCAAAATTAGACATTTTTAACTCCACATGCACAACAGTGTTAGAAGAAGCAGGAAATGACTAATTTGGAATCCTTTTATTACATTCTAGTTTTTAAAAAATGATATTGTAACAGTCTCAGGCATTTTCCTGATCCTTCCCTACTCATTGCCTCTATTGGAAATAAAATTTTGATTTCATATGTTATTTGAAACAGACTGTCTCTCTTGCCTACTTACTTGTATCCCTCATCTTCCTCCCTGAGGCTTGACAGCACTCAGCCTGTCAGGATGAGGCCCCAGCATCTCTCATGTGTGATTTGCAGTTTTCATTACTGTAAAAATCCATCTGTTTTATGAACCTCATAATAACCTCTATAATATGGCACCTGATTGGAGTGCTTGGGAAGGTTTGGGTTATTGTCACTGCCTGTTTCTGCTTTTGCTGCACTGCCAGGAGGACTGAGCTGGGTTTTGTGTCTCCAGCCCTGAGTTTCTTGTTGTGGTACAAGTCTGAGCCCATTTGCTGCCCACCGCCTGTCCAGGCTTGCAGCCAGGATGGTTCTCCACAAAACTTATTTAGACAGGAGGGCCATGAAGTGCCTGGTTTAGGGGTCGAACCTCACTAGCTGGGCAGTGGTGAAGTGGGGACTGTCCCTTTGCACCCCAAGACACAGTGGCCATCTGCCCCTCTGTGTTCTGGCAGAGTCATGGGAGTCCTTGGGGCTATGATCTTCAAAAACCTTGGTGTAACAAGAATCACAGAGAATCACAGAATATTCTGAGTTGGAAGGGACTCACATGGATCATCAAAGTCCAGCTCCTGGCCCTGCACAGAACAGCCCCAGGAATCCCACCGTGTTCCTGAGAGCATTGTCCAAACACTCCTTTAGCTCTGTCAGACTGGTGCTGTGACCACTGCCCTGGGGACCCTGTTCCAGTGCCCAAGCACCCTCTGGGTGAAGAACCTTTTTCTAATATCCAACCTAAACCTCTCCTGACACAACTTCAGGCCATTCCCTCTAGGTCCTGTAACTGGTCACCAATGTCTGGAACTATCTGGAAATGCGTCCTTGTTCTCCTTCACCTCCTCCTCCCACCCCTCACTAATCTTTGCCCTGGGGTGCAGCCTTCCATCCACTGTCCCAGATCTCCTTCCTGCAGAGAAAGCAGGATCTTGGATGCTTCCAAATATGTGAAATACAGGCAAATGTGTGAAATACACAGTGCTGGCACAAACACCTATAGAGCTTGGATGCTGCTTGTGAATAAATCTTCTTGGCTTCCTTGGGATTTTCCCCATGCGTCAGAACTCACATTTCAGGATTTTAGATGCAGGTACAGAATTTCTGCTTGCGTCACCAGAACTGTTCTTTGCAAGCCAGGATCAGGAGAAGCTTTGCTGTCAGACCTCTGTTAATCTCAGTTTTTAAGTAAAGAATAATGTGCTCTTGAGAGATATACACTGACATGAGGAGAGTCATTGTGTTCTCTCCATCAGGATGATCAGGATTTTCTATGAAGACTGTGAGCATTAAGGAAGCCAGAACAAAGATGACAAATGGTTTTGTAAAAGGGATCATCAGAAGGCACAGCAGGTTCACTGATCTTTGAGACTTGTCTTAACAGATGAGCAGTCTCCTGAGGGATGTAATCTGCTCCTGCCTGGCTGCAGAATTGCTGGAGGGCAGGGTTTATTTTATTTTATTTTATTTTATTTTATTTTATTTTATTTTATTTTATTTTATTTTATTTTATTTTTTCTNTTTTATTTTATTTTATTTTATTTTATTTTATTTTATTTTATTTTATTTTTTCTACAGCCTGTATCTTGGGTAGAGTGTATGGCTGCTTGTGTCTACTTAAAAATTAGAGTAAAAAACTTTGAATGGGGAAATCATCCATAGTCTCTACAAATGTACAGAACCAGTAAAAACATTAGGCTCGGAGATGTGAGTAAAGTTGGGTCTTGATAGAGTTTGCTAGCTGGGAACCTGCCACTTGCAGATGCTTTGCGAGAACTTCCCTAGCTGCTACTAAACCTCTTTCCTTAAAGAAAAGAGAAGAGGGAAAATAATCTAATCTAACACAAGTTAGTTGCTCAGATGATGTGGAAGTGGTGATGAGAATTTCCTAAAATTTGCTGGGTAAATTTGCTGGATAAGGTTGTGAACTTTGCAAACAGTACCTAGAGAATGGTATTAAAGCTCAGCAGAGTTCTCACTCTTGTTTTTCTTAAAACTGCTGGGCTAATTAAGTATCTCTGTTACCTGTGGCAGTAAGGCATTTCATTCCCACCCTACGTGTATTTTCAGATCTATATTTGCTGTCCTTCAGTTTCTGTAGTTATTTTGAGGCTGACATTTTTGTTTGGCCATCTAGTCTCTCACTGAAGAGGCAAGCTTTCTGTTTATTGAAATTCATCTTGGTGTGGGGAAGATTAAAGCATGGAATTGATTTGAGAGGAGCGCTTTGAAGCCATGAAGAGCAATCTGTCTTTCATTTACATTTCAGACCTTACCTCACCCTGTATTTGAAAACATTTACTCCACAAATCGTATCTATCGCCACAAATCCTATCTATCTCTACAAAACGCTCAGGTACTAGATTTAGATGTAAATGTACCATCATTTTCTGCCCGAGACATAAGGACATCTTAAATCTTAGTGCTCTAGCTTGGCACATTTATGGAAGTCTTGGTGGCCCAGCTCCTGCAATGGGGCATTCACCCAGATAAAGATCTGCTTGTTGGACTCATGTCTCCTCTTAAGGAAGATTTGAAGTTCTTTTTCCTCTCCATCAACAACGCAATTAGAACATCTGGTCTGATTACAGCACTCAAGGACTAAAAGAAGAACTCAGATTCAAACCTTTTTGATAGATAAGAGGAAGCAACCATACAAATTTCACCTTGCAGAAGGTCTCAGCAGTAAAATCCCTGCTATTCCCCAGCTGTCTTCAGCCCCTTCTCCTAAACACAGATCAGAAATGGCCTCTTCCCTTTCCTGTAAGAATGCCCCACTTCTAGTCCTGAGGGGCTTTCTGGCTCCCTGTGATTATTCAATTATTCTGTGCTCTTCCCAGCTCTTCCATGCATGGAAAGAAAAGTTGGCACACACACACCTGCTCAGTAGAAGCAACCTCAAACCTATGACCAAGTCATTAAACCAATTGGTTTAAAAAATTCATTATCATCTCTGTTCTGAAGGGGAAAAACTGACCAAAGAAGTTAAGCCACCTCTAATAACATATTTTAGACAGTGCTGTTCTACCTAATTAACAAATGTTTGCACAGTGCTCTGAGATCTTTGTCTAAACAAGGAAGGCTAATATGTTGCTATGTGTAAACGACAAAATAGATAATTTAGAAAATATAAAAGTACAAAGCCAGGTTACTCTTATCATTTCAACAAAGCCATGTTTAACTATCCTTTTTTAGCTGCTGGCTTAATTAGATAAGGTACTGAATTTAATTAACTTATCAAACCTAATTTGAAAAGATCTCTCAAGTCAGTAAGAGCTTGTCTTATGCTTATTATTCCTATTTGTTGCATCAAGCCTTTAATATCACCATTTTGTTATGATATTAATGGTAGCCCTAATTGTGTTCTGTTTTACAACACTTACTCAGATGTTTAAGTGATTTTTAAGTGTCAGCATGTGAAAATCAATCACAATTTAATTTAAGGCAGGGAAATTCCTCTTCTAGCCCTCTGTCAGGTCAGCTGTAGGCTATCTCTTTTCCAATAAGTGTAATTTGGGTTTGCAAAGTGAAATTATTTCACAAGAAGTCATGTTGAGTTTCTGAAGTCTCATTTCTTGGAGAGGTGTTACGACAACGATCGTCTGGATGCTCTTTTGGGAATGTTTAACTAAATTCTAAGGTTCGAGGCTGAAGTTGGAATTATAATTGCCTAATTCATTTGAACACATCTGTGTGTGATGCTCCAGCTTGTTGTACCAGTCTGAAACTTCTTGAAAGTTACTAAAGAAAGAATTACTAGGAAAGAATCTAAACTGAAAAATTTGCTGTATATTTTAACCAGTTAGCAGGACCTTTTTTTTTGGCCATATTTTTGCATTCCTAGAGATGTGCCACACAGAGAGATCAACTGATTGCTTAAAATCAAAATTTCCCTAGAAATTATTTACTTGTTCTGTAAAACTTACTCTATTGTCATGCAAACTATGCTACTGATAGAGACATTGCTAATTAAGTCTGGAGGAGTTCCTGTACTTTGGTGAAAAGCCATCAACATGCTGTGTGAAATCAAATGCTTTCTTACTCTTCCAGGCAGTCGTTTTGCAGACGTAACCTTGCTCACAATTGCTCTCTCTTTCTTTTTTCATTTGCTGTTTGCAGCACAGCTTTCCAGTGCACAATTTAATATCCCTTTTTTCCTCTTTTCCCTCAGAACGACTATCGGAAGTTATCTATGCAATGCAAGGACTTTGTCGTGGGGGTGCTAGACCTATGCAGAGACACTGAAGAAGTGGAGGCTATTCTGAATGGAGATGTGAACATCCATTTGTGCCCTGAGCACCACCGGCCAAGTCTGAGCAGGATTAAACTTGCTATTAAATATGAGGTCAAAAAGGTAAGCTCTTCCTTTGGGTCCCTTTGGTGAGTATGTCTTCACATTTACTTATGCTTCCTTGATGTCACCTGAAAAATAAACAAAAGATAGATTTCAGTGGGACCAGGACTATCCCTGGAATTTTATCAATTTGTGGCTTGATTTTCATTTTCTCACATTTTTTAATATGGAAGTTATTTGCAAGGTGAAAAATAAATTCTTCTCAAAGTATTTAAAACAATGATCCAGCCTTACAGAAGTGTGTTGTGTGAATGGAAAATGTTATTCTGGCAAATTCTAGGCCTGGGTGGTCCCAATTAATTGCTCCTACAATATGCATTGATGGAAACTGGGCTCCTGCTACGGGACTCGAAGAGCGTTCCAAATTTTCAAGCTAGCATCTGCTCTCTCCTTCCCCTCCCAAACCCACCACCTGCTTCATTTTGCCTCTTGACTGTGCTGCTGTGCTGGCTGGAGAAGGTCTGTTCCTGTTGTGAAAGCCATTAATTAAAGAGAATCTTAAAACATATTTGAAATTAAATGCTTTCATGCAGGAGCATTTAGTATGGAGCCAAATATTTTCTCCTACGATGTTGTGTCTCTGCTTTGTTCCATCACCAAAACCAAGCTGAACATCTCTAAGAGAACTCTCTTAGTCAGGTGTTCAACAGGCTGGGTCAAGTTTAGTTATTGGAGCTGTTGCTTTGGTAACAGGAGGCCAAACTTGTCCTGGTGCTCTTTCAGAAAATGAACTAATCTAAAAGACACAGATAGTACCTCATCAAGGAACAGTGCCCGGTGATCCATGGCCTGAGAATCATCAGTCACAGAATCACGGAGCATTCTGAGTTGCAAGGGGCCTTGGTCAGAACCTCGAGCCTTTTCAATGTGTGAATTCACCTGTGCTACTCTGCTCACTTATCTTTCTAAACATTTGTGTCATCCTTTTGATACCAAGACCAAGAGCTGGAGCTGCTGTGCTGCTCTGAGCACTTCCATCCTGGCTTAGCTGGTTCCAGAGGAACATTCCCCCGTTTCTTACCCTGTCTATATGTGCAACTTTTCACAATGCATGAACGCTGACTTAAAGCACCTGTGGGAGGTCAGGTACAGTGGATCTTTTCATGTATAAATATCTTCCTATGCCCAGGAAAGCTGAGCACCCTTTCTGGATCACAGCAACTTGTTGCACACTGATAATAACTGTTAAACTAACTGCAGGATACGACCATGAGCATTCAGCAGTCTCGTGATGACTCTCAGGTCAGCACTTTTCAGCACACTCTTCAGCAGCCGGTGTGTTTCTATGTGTAAGATGAGTATTTAAGTGCTAATTCGAAAACTAGGTAGTTCAATCTGTAGGAGACAGAGACGCATTCAGATAAATGGCTTTGGGCTTTGGCAGTGACATGATAATAGACTGATATTGGTCACACTTGCTGAACAAAGACATTGTGTTATGCTAACACAGTAATTATTTCCTTAAGAGGCAATGCATTTCAGGTGCAAGCTTTTTATTCAGTTGAGAGATATTTAGGTTTATGTGTACAAATCCTGTGCTTTGAAATTCATTTTCATTTTAAGGAAATGCTATAATAGAGAAAGGTGAGAGGGAGGCTGAAGTGTTACGCACATTTAATAAACTGATTCTTGGACAGATTCTGTAAATTTCAAGTCACTTTTTTAAAGCTAATGGCTCGTCATGACTAGACTGTGTCCAGTCCTGGGCTCCTCAGTACAAGAGAGATGTGCAGCTCCTATAGAGGGTCCAGCAGAGAACAAAGATAATTAGGGGACAGGAGCATCTCTCTTATGAGGAAAGGCTGAGGGAGCTGGGCCTGTTCAGACCTGAGAAGAGAGAACTGAGAGGAGACCTCATCAATGTCTGTCAGTGTCTGCAGGGAGAGTGTCGAGAGGATAGACCAGGCTCTGCTCAGTGCTCCAGATAACAGGACAAGAGGCATCAGACAGAATTTGACGCCCAGGAAGTTCCATCTGGATATGGGAAGAATTTCTTTACTGTTCATGTGACCAAACACTGGAACAGATTGCCTAGAGAGTGTGGAATCTCCCTCAGTGGGGATATTCAAGAACTGTCCAAACATAATCCTGTGCCATGTGCTCTGGGATGACCCTGCTTGCACAGGAGTTTTATACAAGACAATTTTAGGGACTTCAGAATGGTCTGACAAAAAAAAAAAAATAAACAACAAAAAAAAGGCGTTAGTGGTTATGAGTTATTTTTTCATTAAGTTCATATCCAGATTAAATATTTGCACTCTCATGTGAAATTTTAATATTTGATGTTTAAAAAAACTATTTCTACCATTTGCTTCTTAATTCACATTTCCATATTAATACTCAGTGCCTACAACAGGCTTTCTTTGATGAAAAATTGCAGAGGACAATGAAACATTGAAAATTATTATTTAATATACATTATTTTAGTTTTACAGCTGCTGATGCAGTCTGTATTTCATCACACTTTTATTTCCAGAGTCTGGGAAAGATGTCAAGGACTCCCATCCTCAGACAGAAGAGCAATTGCATCTGCAGTTTCATCAGGGCTCTGCACAATCTTTTAAAATCTTCCTTGTTCTTTTGAGTTTCTTTGTTACTTCACTGTCCTCATACAGTGCAGTTACTGCAGCCACAGTGTCTAAGGAAAAGCTTGTGTTCACATCAGGGCTGAAGCCTTTGCACCTCCCCTGCTCAGTAAACCTGCAACTGGTACCCACAACAGGTTTTTGTCCATGCCCTGAATGACCCATCTCTGCATTTTTCCTTCTGTGCTTCCAATTATAGTTCCCTGTTACCTCGTTCATTTTCAACTTCAGAAAAGCAATTCTCTGTTCAAGTGAAAAGACACAGTTTTATTGATCACTATATTTTTTCCTCATTTGCAAAGTTTGAGAAGAATCTTGTAAAGTCATTCAATAAAGCATCAAAAATTACTGTCTTCACTTGTTGGTCTCTTTTTTCCTTTTCTTCTGCAAAACATGCTACTAACACATATGGGATGATGGTGAGAAGCTTAAGGCTTTAATTAAAGGCCTTTCTATATATGATATTTGAAGAATTAAGAAACTCTGCTTTTACATTTTTTGCAGCAAGGAGAAACCCAAAATTACAGTAATTTACAAAGTTGTTTATAAAAATGCTATATTGCTGTTATTTTTAAAACTTTTTGAAAGAACTAAATAATCACTCTGTACCCCCAGGATTCTTGGAAAAAAGTCACTCAAATGTCTTCTGCTCAAGTTTTCCAGGGGCATTTTTCTGTTTTAATCAGCTGTCTTAATGATTCCTTGAAAATTATTTAAATGGGAACAGTTTGTCAAGAGCAAAACAAACTACTTTCAAACACTTAAGCATTTACTGAGTCCTGGATTCTTTCCAAGAACTGAACTTTTAGCCCATGTTACGGGATGGTTGCAGATTTACCATTGTCTCCCCTGGTGTTTAGTGACACTTTGCACTTGCAAACTTCAGCCAACAAGAGACTTATTTCTTGCTCTCCCAGCACTGCAAGGTCTGGGGCACGGGGAAGAGGAGGGTTGGGAGCAGGAAGAGCAGCCAAACACTCTGATGATGCTGCAGCCAGGCTGTTCAGGTGTTAACTTGGACACTGGAGCAGAGGCTGGGAACTCTCACGATGAGAGCAAACTGTGGTGGAGTCCAGCAGCTGCTCATAGAGGTGACAAAATAAAAAGCAGCATTAAGGTGGAACAGGTGGTTTTGATTACTTTTATTACTAAAGGTGGCTTGAGCTGCTAAGCTGAAGTTCTTATCTCAAGGACCATGAGCTCTGTGGGCCATGGATACCCTCAGCTGCTCCTCGTGCAGGTTTACAACATCTGAAAGCTTACTGTGTTCTTGACTGAATATTTTATAGTAATTTTTTTTTTCTTTTCTTGAAACATTCAAACAAAATTGTTTTCAGCCATGTGCTTGAAATGTAAGAGTAGCACACATTTGCTCTGTGTGTGAACTCATTTCTAATTAAGCCAGAATATGATTTCTGCTTTTGAGAAGCAGAGGTAGAGGTTGGAACTACCCTTGGACAGCCAATGATGAGAAAGTTAAAGTTTTGATGTCTCACAACAAAACTATTTTGCAGCTGTATATCAGCTGCACAGATGCCTTCATATTTTATATTCTCATTTTAGTCTGTACCAAAATGATCCTTTCTTGTCTCTCTTTAATGTTGGCAGGGGACTTGTGTGTCAACATATACCTTTGGGTGTAAAGCAGTTGCTTGTCTGTAGGTGCAAAGCTGTTGCTCCTCTGTAGGAGGTGACATCCATTTTCCTTCTTTCCCAACGGCAGAATTATTACTGCTGTATTCTTTTAATTGCAAATGTTGAGCACCCAGCTCTGTCTTCTCAGCAGCTCTGTTCTTAACCAACACAAAGCCAGAGCACCTTTCTCTTTCATGAGTTTTAATTTAATTAATAGTAAGACACACAAATTGGGTTGGAAAAAAAAGAAGAATTAAACAGAACAGCAGATGGCTGCATAAATCCTATTTAAGAGAGAGATGGAACAGGAACTTTTTTCATAACTCTATTATTAATAATTAACATATGGAGGATGGTCTGAACAGAATACTCATGGCTGCATTAGATTATAACTTTTCACTGTGTTGGTCACGCGACTCAGATACTTGAGGGCATAAGAAGTCCCAGCTCTCATTAACTGCTGCAACAGCCTGAGTGGGAGCTGGAGAAGGTTAGGCTCTGAATGAGCAAAAGAACCAGCCCTGCCTGTGCTGAAGAGAGAGTTCTGCTCCCCAAAACGTGCAGTAACAGACACTGCCCCAGACACAGGGGCTGGGGCACAGCTGCACTAGAGCATCCTTAGGAAGGTTACCTGGGACAGCTTGGGTTTTGCATGGGAAGCACAGGACGATGGGGCAGAGAACAGAGGGCAGGAGAAACCCAGAACTGACAAGAAGTTCTGACACTTCTCCCCTTGGAGAGCAAGGAGTGTATCTGTGCCACGTGCCATGGCAGGTGCCATCTGTGTGCTCTCAGTCTGCAGTTATCCTGCAGAATCCTGTGGGGAGTGCCCTGGGGAGGGACTGCTGCAGGCGAAAGGGGAGAGGGTGCGCTGAGGCACTGCCCACAGCCCGCACACCGGCCTTAACACCAACGGAAAACTACATTTTGGTAACACAAATGAAATGATTCAGATCCACAACTTCAGTTTAGGAATTTGTCATAGGATGAACATTGATCTTCCAGTGCCCCAGTAGCTGTAACACTCACAGATATGGCTTGGAACAGGACAGGGCTATGTTTTACCATCTGATGAGAAGCCTCAAGGAGGAGAATTCCTCAATCAAAAGGTCTTTCAGGAAGTTGTGGTTTTGTTTCTGCAATGCCTTGTTAATTTTTTTTCCACTTTTTAGTTTCAGGAATATTTAACTGAGGTCTTGTAAAGTCATTGATGGCTTGGACAGTGGTGGTGGGAAGAAAAGTATCTCTTGTTTCCCTCATAGGAGAGCCAGTGTATGCTGTAAAATGTAATTTAATATCTAAATGAACAGTGGAAACACTGTGGTCATTCTGGACTCTAAAGCTTATCCGTGTAATTTTTCTTTTTACATTTTTAATTGCATGTTGCAGATGTTTTGACAGAGATTGGAAAGGGAAGGAGTTACTTCCCTTCCCCACAGAATGCATTTCTATATCTGAGTATTTCATTAGCAAGGTTCCTTCCTCCCACTAAAATCTGTGACTCTGATTATTTCCTTTTTCCCAGATGTTTTAATTGCTTTTCTTTTCCTTGACGAAGCTCATTTTGTTATTTCCTGCCCATACATCCATCCTCTTAAGGTTTCAATGAATCATTTCTCCATCCTGAATATTGTTTGCAATATTCCCAATTTTCTGTAATATGGAGACTTAATTATTTTCATTCACAAAGTGTCACAGGGTCTTAAGTGTCCATCAAGATACAGACAAGTGAGCACAAGAACACATCAAAATCATTGCATGGATGTACATCACAGATGAAAGGACAAAATTACCTTTATTCATAATTAATAATAAAATTCCCATAAAAAAGAGCAGTTAATACGGTTTGCTACAAACCTGACCTTAGGTGACTTCAATTTTGACTTTGCCTATTTCCCTGTAGGCAATAGACCTGTAAAGGTGCGTTTGGGATGAAAAGTCAGATATGGATGAGTAGAATCCTTAAAATAAATATAAATAAATCAGTATTTCAAGTTATTGAGGATCTTTTCCAAAATGATATTTAAATGTGGATCTGAATGGATACTGTCCCAGGGTGAGGCTCTCCTGCGTGAGCTTCTTGTCACACGCCTGTAGATGTCTGCATTTGGGCATCTTTTTGGGACTCTATACCTGATGGAGAGAAGAGTCTCATCCTATGGGCGAGTCTATCTCCCCATCAGCCCTGCTGGGAATAAATCCATCTACACTAGAGGCATCTGAGCTCAAGCACCAGCCCAATTTCTTCACCGCATGGCCAAGGGAAAATAGTTCCTGGCTTTCCTGGGGGAGGAAAAGGTTATGGTGTTTTAAATATCTCCTTCTGTGCCCTCTGTGGCTGTTTTTTTAGATATCAAAGGGACATTGTTGTTTGCTAGCTTTTTACTGTGGCATGTTTTCAGATGAATAATTCAATAATAAGGATTTTCAAGTGGTTTTGATTTTGCACAGATATGAAAATCCTGGAATGTTAAAGGCTGGGACTTGCAATTCAGTTTCTTGGTTTCAGATAAATAATTCAGTGATAAGATTTATTCATATATGTAAAAAGAGGAGAAATTGGACAGTAACAATAAATCTCTTCAGAAGACATGCAGCCCACTAGAACAAGAAACTCAAGTTTTCCAAAGAGCCAACCATCTTATTCCCTACCCTAGAGAAGAATGCTGAGCCCAAAAAGCCCTCTCTTTGTCTCAGGAAAGTCAAAAATATAAAGAAACTGAAGGTGAAACAAGGTTTAAACTGAACCAAAGAATTTGTGTAAACTCTACATTTTCTAGTTACACACCTCAAATATATCAGACTTACCTTTTCATTTCATATGGCATAAAATTAACAGGAGAACAACAAAAGTCCCTCCCACTATTATTATTAATTTTGCCTTTCCAGTCAGCACTGAAAAGCATTAGCGTCAATGGGCAAATTGCATTTGCAATGCTCTTGGCAGTTTTATTTACCCCATTATTTTTGTTTTCTATTAGACTAATTTGTTTTTATTGGGTTTTAAGTTGTGCCTGGTCAAAGCCTGTTTCCGCCCACGTTGCTCATCCTAACAGGATCGTGCCATGGCCTTTACAGAGCTGAGCCACACAGGGCTTTGCGACAATCACACAAGCACTGGGATGACCTTCCCTGCCCTGGTTCTGTCCCTTGTCACCTTTGCAAAGCGAGATCCCAGTCCTGTTAATGGACTCACTGATTCAGCAGGGAGCAGATCTGCCCCAAACACTCTTGCTCTTATAGAGCAGAATGAGTCACAGGAGGGAGATGTGCATGTAAACTGGAGCTGCGTGAAGGCTTCGACTGTTCAAAATCCTAACTTTGTACTAGATAACTCAGGTCAACCAGCAAGTGAATCCAGATATTGGATTTCAATAAAACCAGGGAATGTGTGAGTATCCTGGAATTTGATATATTTTCCCTCTGCCAAATGGCTCTAATAAGGAAGATATTTTATTTCAGAAGGAAACAATGTGAAAGGTTTTATGAAAGGTGTGATTTATTACTAAAACTGTACTAAATACTTGTGGGCTTACACCTTAAAAGTAACTCAGACACTGAAGTTGCACAATTAGTTGTGGCTTTTTTTCCTGATAATTCTGGCTCATCTGGGCCCTGCTTACAGATATAAACCTTTCCCCTTTGCTACAGGTTTAAAACTGCTGAAGTTAGACTCCAGATAGCAGGTCTGAATATTCAGCAAACCTGTCACAAAGCTCATCTGCAGGATGAGCAAGAACCTCATGAATATTTGTGTGATGCTATTAGACAGTCAAATGAACCCCAGGGACAGAGGGAAAGCTGCAGCAATACTCAGGGCAGGGACATTTCCTTGTTCTTTGGATGTCTGCAGCAATATCTCAGAGGACCTTTTGTCACGTAGTGTTTCCTTTTGTGCCGTGGTCAGATCCCACTGAAACGAGTCTTGATCAGTTGAATTTTCTTTCATCCATGAAAATCTTGTTTTTGCATCTGGACAAAGGAATTTGGACCTTCTTTTACTCTCTCTTGTAAGGTTAGTCTGCTGCAAAGTGTTTTTAAAACTGGGCCTGTGGCCATGGATAGAATTTAACTATAATTAGAGCAGGTATCTTTTGTGAAAAGGTCCTGGTGTCACAGCATGGGTCTTTGGAATGGAAATTGACTTGTTATTTTTAATTCCTTAACAGTAGTGCATGTACTTTTCTATTTCTTTCTTAAACTTTCTGCAGTTTTACTTGCCTCTCTTGCAGCCACAACAGCAAAGAGTGAACCAAGTTCCAGCCACATTTACCTTCTGAAAACTTCAGCTGTCAGAATTTAACAGCGCAAGCATTTGCCAAAGGCAAATTTCTTTTACACTCCACAGCATGAAATGAATCCATAATACCATGTAGAATACTCCACCTGCTTCTGCTAAGGTCTCAGAATAGTTTCTACAAAACAAAGGGCTCTTTGTTCACTTGGAGGTTCACAGAGCAGAGTACAACGTGGAGATAAGAAAAGGCTTCTGCTGGTGCTGGTCTTTCCCTGCACTGTGTGTTTTCCAGCAAACTTCTGTAATTCCCACTGAGCTCTGTTGTCTTCTACTCTGCATCAGGTGAAACGACTCTGCAATGGGTCTTTTACTGGATTAAAAAAATGTTTTGACACATTTTCCACTTTTTTCCCATGCCCCAAAAATGTATGTTTCAGTTCAAGAAAAGTATTTTATTCATTATAAATGCAGACCCTTTATTTAGGCTTCAAGTCTTAAAAATGCACAAAATATCAAAAGAATCTTCAAAAGGGAAAAGTGTTACAAAAGCAAAGAAATTATGTTTTGTTTTAATACATTCATTGATTTTTTTCCCTGTCATTTGCATGTGGGCATATGTATACCCCTTACTTCATCTGATCCTCTTTGGTGAAATGGCAGTGTATTTTTCACCCTTCAGGGGAAGAGTAGTAATATCCTGCTTTGACCTTTCCCTGAGTTTTTTCCACCCCTGCCATTGTTTGCTGATTCTCCCACAGCCTTCAGCAACCTGCTGAAAAAGGATGATTTCATTTCTCCTTTGGTGAAGGCTTGGCTGGGAAAAACACGGCACTGCCTAAGCAGCAAGCCCAGCTTTCCCTCCCTCCCTCCCTCTGCTTTTGCTCAAGCACAGCAAAGCTGCCAAGGAAACCCAATGCACCTTCCAGACCAGCACTGGCTTTGGTCCTGCTGGGAGCACAAGCATGGCAAGCTCAGCACAGTCTGTGTTTTTCTGTGAGGTGTCAGGATATCTTCATGATAATTCTGATGTACTTTTAACTTTCCAGAGCACACAATGTGTGGGGTTCAGATCCCACCTGGTTTTTCCAACGTGTGGATCCCTGAAGGAGCACTGCTCCTCTGTTCCTGGCAACACAGAATCACACCATGGTTTGGGTTGGAAAGGACCTTAAAGATCACCCAGGTCCAACCCTCCTGCCATGGGCAGGGATGCTGGCAAAATGGGAAAAGCCATGTATGCAACCCATTTGCTGCCCCCTTTTTTTTCACTTGTAATTCAGAGGCACAAGGTGACAATTGAAACCCTTTGGATGACTCATTTGAGTCAGCATTTTCCCTCAGATCTCTGGCATTTGAAGCATTACACACCCAGTCCAGGGTTCCTGTGAGCAGGTGCTGCAGCCTAAAATGTGCTAATAAATGTAGGTTTGCAGAAGCAAAGAGCTACATCAAAAGATAAATGCTTGATAATGAACCCCGAAAGGTTGTTCCGAGGATATGAATGCAGCTACATGATGGAAAGAGAAATTGCTCATCCCTGCCCCTGCCAGTGTCTCTTGACATCTCCAGTGTTCTCCTGAAAGTCTATTTATGCAGCTCCTTTTTAGCTCACACTCAGTGATTAAACACAGTGAGGTTTGCTATAAGGCTGACAAGGAAGGGACAAGCTGAGATGACACGACAGGAGCACCTCAGGACTTCACAGTCACAGGTTCATGTTGTTAGTTCTGATATGCAGGGTTTTAAATGGCTTTCACTGCTTCACTGCTGAGTTTTTCCTTCCTACCACAGCCTCTGGCTATTCAGTATAGGGTACATTAAAAAAGTGAGATGATCCTGTCTGAGTGGTTAATTCTTTTGCCTCAGTGGTAGATTTCTGTACTTTTAAGGGAAATAGAATTATTTCAGTAATAGAGATACTGGTTTCTTTCTGCACGATTAATTCCAACCATCTGAGGCTGACCTCTGTCTTTTAGCTGTCTTGCTGTATGTTTCCTTATTTCTGCTGACACCATTTTTCTGTCCAAGATAGAGATTCTCCTCTCCTCTCCTCTCCTCTCCTCTCCTCTCCTCTCCCTCTCCCTCTCCCTCTCCCCTCCCCTCCCCTCCCCCATTACAGGCTCTTTCTCTGTTCAATATAACAGAAAATTAAAAATAAAAGTCTCTCTATTACAGTGTTTTCTATCACAAGTAACTTTCTCTATGTTTATAGAAATACAAAGGTACTTTATCATCTGTGCAGTGAAACTCCTGCTTTTTTGAACAACTATGCTGAGGAAAAACTCTCATTCTGTCATAAGGGCTGGAAAGTGTTTCCCCACAATATATACATGCTAAGCTACCAGAAAGAGCTGTCACACATCAAATTAAATAGAAATGTGGAAAAGTTATCACTCAGTGTGGTGTCCACAGTGGTCTCTGAAACACCCTCTTTATCCCTATATGTAAAACTGTTCCTTTGGGTCCTTTCAATTCCCACTGAAATCTTTGAGAAACTTTTTTCCATATTCCAGGCAAATATTAATTTCTTTCATTTAATCCCCTGTAGCACAGGACAGGGGCTTTTGGAGGTGTCATTATTTTCCTGAGTCTTTCACTGCCTCTCAAAAATGCTGCTTTGGCAGCTTCATTATTTGAGATTGATGTGTGATTTTATTATATTTTTTTTTAGCCTTTTTTGAACTTAAAAAGCTGTGTGACTGATAGGCTGGAGGGAAGTACAATTTCCTTCCTATATCAAGAGGTATGCACAGTACCAGGAAAAAGCACTGCCATCTACTGGGATCCCAGGGCCATGGGACCAGAAAAGCTCCCACTGGGGTTTCAGAATGCAGAAGCACTGGAAAACATTTTGCTTGAGCTCTCAGATCCTGATGCATTACCTTACTGCCCCTGCCCAGGAGATAAAGCACTCAATGCTTTTAAGTGGTTGGTTTTAGAGCCAGACAATCCCCTCCACTGCCAGTGCTTCCATTTCAATCAGAGATATCCTGCCCTTCTGCACAGCCCTGGTCACACCGCTCTTTCTTGTCTGCAGCACAGGAGCATGCACGGTTTGTCCCTAAAAGCCTCCTCGCCTCATTTTCCAGCACTGAAGAAAGGAAAATAGCGTTTAATGGGAACATTGAAAAAGCACTGCAGCATTCAGTCCTCTGAAATTCAATATCACACATCACTATTTGTCATTATGCTTTGAAGCATTCTGCCTTGAAGCTTTTGTCTCAAGCGCTGTTCTTCTCCGTGCCTAAGTCACTAAGCAAAGCATCAGTGTAATCTGTAACTTGGTGTCAGTGCCCATTCCCAGGGGAGAGAGAAAGTTAAATGGCTCTGTAACATCTCTGAGGAGATCTAAGATCAGTTTCCGAAATGTTGATAGACAGAGGGCTGGTAGTGCCCAGGGGTCACTGTGTGTTTCATTAATGTCTGATAGAGAAAACAATGAAAACTATACTGCTTGCTGTAAGCAAATAACAGATCAAAACTCATTCATGCTCTGATCTTTCTGATCCTTAACTTATTTTTCTCTCATTTTTGCAATAATCAGAGTAAGATGAACACCATCAAGGCCCTATGCCATTCTGCCTGTCTTTATTGCCTTTTACAAAATAAATTGTTCCACTGAACTAGGTTTTATGGCAATTCCTTCTCAATTTTCCTATATTTGTATTTTCATTGTAGCTGTTCCCAGACAAAGTGAAAAAATGGACTGATTAAAATGTCCGATGAAGCCTCTGAAATGCCAACCGGAAGTCTTTGACTGTTTCATTGCAAAAGACAACTGAGGTTCTTTGTTTGAATCAATTCTCATAATGCAGTGAACAACTGCAAGAGGAGGAGGAAGTCTGGATGTTGCTTGGGCCCTTCATCCCAGAAGTCTACACATTCACCAGTGTAATTTCCCTTTCCATGAGCCACTACAATTGTTGAATTCACGATATCTGAAAACAAAATTTGCAAAAGGGATCAATTCTCTACTGAGCTTCCTTCCACTTCATTTTTCTGTCAATTTGCCAGAAAGATAACAAGCCCAAGCAGCATTAGGACAAACATAAACACTGGGCATTAGGAAATGCCTCCATGTAATACTGCTGTCATCACCTCAAACTTCAAATGCTCAGAAAGACTAGGACTCATGATTTATATTTATGTTTTTTGAAAGCTTTCTCTTTTTTTGAAAGCAGCTTAAAAGAAAGCATATTAAAACGTTAATATTTCCACGAAAAAATTCTAAACGCAAAGGAGGTTAAAAGTACCTATCAATATACTTTGTTCTCACTGATTTATTCAGTGGAAGGGGTAAAGTCTCATTTTCTTTTTTTTTTTTTTTTCTTTTTGAGAAATGCAGACCCCAAAGCTTAATTCATCTCAACAGCACATTTTAAACAGCTGCTAATGTGCTATTAATGAAGGAAAAGTTCTATTCCACAGCAAACCTAATTACTGTGCAACTGTATTTCCTTATGAACAGTAACAGTTTTGTTATGCAAATACCTCAAAAAGAGTCCACTAAGTTCCCAATTCGATCATGGTTCACAGATAGTGAAGATGAAAGCACAGTTAGAATTTTCTCTGCTTCAGTCCCACGAAAACTACAGACAACAGCTGAAATCTTTCAGCTTAAAGGGCTGATCCAGGGCAAGGGGCGGCTGCCAGGCGGGGCAGCAGTGGCCGCCAAGCCCCAGCAGCCTCTGCTTTCCTCCTCTCTTTTTTTCTTGACCCCCTTTATCCTCCCCTTCACCTCCAGAAAGTTCTGCTCTTTGAAACACTACAGCATTTTACATTTCCCTCCTAGGAACATTCATTCAGCCACTGAACTAATAAACGAAACCCTTGGTTCTGCTAATGCAATTAGCTACATCAGCAACCTATTTATTTTTCATGTTTTCCTTCTGTTATTTTGCCTTTTAATTATCCTTCTTTGTGATTAAAGATAGCCACATTCTAAATTCAATCACCTCGAAGAACGATATGAAATAAAGAAGTTTAATCTTTTATTATAAAACTGTTAGGTGAGATCTCATGGTGCTGTAATTTTGCCATTAAGAAATCGCCCTTTTCACTTCTCTCCTGTTTGCCTTTTCTTTTATCTCTTTTTTTTTTTTTTTTTTTTTTACCTCTGCGCAGTAAACTGGAGAAGAGTCTCAGTTACAGGGTACAAAATAGGTACTTTCTGTACCAGAGCACCACAGCTTTTCCTTCTGCTTTTGAATTTGTCTTTTTGTCCGATCAGTAAAGAATGAGCTGTCATATTTTGAAAGGTACTCTGAGATAAAGCATTTAAAGTAGCAAAATACCAGCCAGATCTCATAATTTGCAGGAGAGCACTGCAGAATGGCTCCCTCTTGGTCTTTACACAGTGAATAGAACAATATAATATTAGCGCTGTGTTAAGCTGCTGTGTCAAGGGCCTCTGTCTTTAGCAAAGTCATCGCGGTGTTTTTCAGCTTGACTTCCAAGTACCTCTGTGTCTTTTCTGAATCTCAGGGTAGACTGTCTTACCCCAAGAGGTAACTTGCTCGGAGGCATTTTGTCAGTGCTGACCACATGGATTTTGGGGTTTGGCTCAGACATTCTGCTTTTTAATCATATAAAAATAGCTTTACTCTAGAGAAGAGAAGTAGCAGAAGTGATGCACATTCTGCCAGTACCTGGGGCTCTTGTATGCCTGGTTTGCAGTTTTCTATTTGTTTATTGGACAACAAAGACATGACGTGCCATGTTCCATGGGCAAGTTCAGAAGGTTATTCCCTGAAATCTCATCCTCTTCAGACAATGCTACTGATGTCTCTATTTCTGCTTTTCTCACAGTTCGTTGCTCACCCCAACTGTCAGCAGCAATTGCTCACCATGTGGTATGAAAACCTCTCAGGCTTAAGGCAGCAATCCATAGCTGTGAAGTTCTTGGCTGTCTTTGGAGTCTCCATCGGCCTGCCCTTCCTTGCCATAGCCTACTGGATCGCTCCCTGCAGCAAGGTACAAACTCCTGACGGTGCGTGAGATCTACGGGCATTTCTACGCAGTGCCTGGAATGAAGCCCCAGATTTTTCCATAATGCTGTTGGGAAGTGATTCAGGGCATCCTCTAAGACTGCCCTGGAGGAGAGCAAGCTTGAGGTGTTGCTTGACAGACACAGTGGAACAAACTGGCATGATTTGAGATTCATCTTTACAAGGAAAAAAGCAGGGTGGTGGGGAAAGCGGGTGAGGAGTGGGTGACAAGAAAACAAAAGGAACAAGAAATTTATAGGAGGTAACATGGGAGTAGAGTGAAGCAAGAATAGCAGAGCCACCAAAACTGGAAATAACTAAAGGCAAGATTCTTGTTTTAGTTAACTCTGATGTTTAAACTCTTGTTCCTTTTATGCACTTTTTATTGTAGGTTCCTCCCTTCTTTAGGGCTCCTTTGTTACCTCTCCTCCTTCTTTTCGAGCTTGTGGTTTTAATTAGTGGAGCATTATGGTGGTTTTAGTTAGTGGAGCATTATTATGACACATGGGCCTGATACTCTGGCAAGCCCCAGGAAACTTCTTAGTGTTGCAGCAAAGACTAGACTTAACCATAAAATGTTTATGGTCTTGAGGGAAAATATGACAAAAACTGGGAATTCTGCTGTATAACTAAATATAGATCAGATGGAGGAGGTGAGTTTGTTGAGACCTAGATGGCAAAGGACCAGAGCCAATCATTAGCTTGGGTAAAATCTCGAGTTGTTTGTGGTATGAAATTGTAGAGGTTTCATCCTGAAAGAGTCTGCTCAAACAAGTGGAGATAAATAGGTGTGTGGCTGGGTGATAAATAGCTTTGTCACTGCTCTTGCCACAGAAAAAGGGGTGGCAGGGGAGAAGATCATTTCACATTCAGCAATAGCCAGCAACATCATCCCTTACAAGGCAGATGTCTTCTGCAGGAGGCTTATCACAGGTACTTAAATTTGATCAAAATCAGCCCTGGTGATTCTTTATGGTATTCAGTTTTCGAAGTATCTTCTCTCATTCCCTCTAAAAACCAATGAGGAATCCTTTCTAAATTTATCAAGCCCAAGTAGTTATAGATCCATGAATTAATATCGAGGAGAGATTATAATTTGAAACACATATTAATAGAATCAGAAAAACAGTCCTTCAGTATGTCTGAGATCATGAACCTCACTTAAACCTTGGTCTCCTCCAAAATAGCTCCAAGAGGAGTACTTTGTGTTAGAGTATATGAGGATGTAACTTCATCTCCTCAGGATCTGTATCAACACAGAGCCCCTCACCTTCCATGGGTATCAGACAGGACTCCAGAGGTGCTCACAGAGAAGTGCATGTGAAAGCCAGGCTGTGCTGCAGGTGGTTTTGGCTGGTTCATAGAGGGAATTATTGTGTGGAATTACCACCTTGATTCCCTCATATCAGACCCCAGTCTAGCAGGGATTTATGAAGCTGTTTCATTTCCTTCACCTCTGTTGAATGTGTTGGGAGTTGGCACACCATCCAACAGCAACATTTGTGGTGCAGTCTCAGAATTACAGAGGCCACATTTGAATATAGCAATAGGTGGGAAGAACAATTAAACTAGAAATAAGTGGAGAATTTAAAAGAAAAGCATAAAAACTAAGGGGAAAGAATCTGAGGTAAAAACCCCCCTAAAACTAAAACAATTTTACAGCAGAAGTAAGAAATTACTGAGAAAGTTACTTGTTTTTAATTTCTTGAAGTCAGTGTATTAAAATTTAAAAGTGGGGGGAGAGGATACTTAACTTTTCATCAGCTTTGATTTCATTACACTAAACCCTTCATGCATTCTCGTTTTTCAATGTTCCTTTCTTTGCACCCCACTTTAGACTGTGAAAAACCACATGTAACCCTCTAGCACAAAGTCCAATTGAAATTTCTTTCAGACAGGTATTGTCTTTTAATGCACAGATTTGCCTTGATCAGAACAATGTAGTCTTGATTTTTGATTGGGGCCTGTGATAGAAATAACTGAATAAAAAGCGCATTTTTCCCTCACGAATGGGTACTTCACCCAAAATCATCACTATTAATTTCAAGGGCTGCAGGTTGATCCAAGAGCTTTGTATCCTCTCACAGTGTTATTTCAGAAAATTCTACACAGGCAGCATTTCCACTCTGAGCAGCCCAGTTTTGTCCTGGTCAACTTTACAAGTGTTTTATTTGGTTTTAATTGATGGAATCAATTTTGATGTTACACAACTGGGCAGTGAATTAATTTTTCCATAGCAAAAATCAGTTAAGATACTTAACTTAAATCAGGCCTGTCTTAAGAGACACACAGGTGCCCAGGCATGAGTCAGGGACCCATTTCTTGACCAAGGCAGCGAGAAAAATGGAGGAAATCTCTAATGTGGAATAGTGCAATAGGAACTGTCCTGAGAAACACTACTGTGTGTCACATGCTTATGATGATCAAATTCTGCAGTTTCACAGAGGATAATAGAGGAATTCACATTCAAAATTCCTTCACTGATGTATCTTAGCTAGGAGCATACTTTGAAGCCTATCCTCCTCAAGAGAAAATTTCCTTTAATAAAGCTCTGTGGGGTTAGAATGTACCAAATTCTACTCACAATATTTGGTTAGAATGCCAAATACTACCCACAAAAATTTGGTACATAGAACTGACTGGAGTTTGCACCTCAACATTACATATTCTTTTTCATTTCGTTGCATAGAGCTGCCTTTATTAAAACCAGTTTTAGTGTCAATCAGTCATTCATCCACTTCTGGATGCACAGACTGTTGACACGACCCATGAAGTTTAAGCCTATCCTATCCTGAAACATCTGTGCTGACTCATCCATCTCCTGGAGGCCGTGACTCTGCAATAAACTGTTCCTTTTTATGTTGGCCTCCAAAATTTTTTTCATTGGTGGTCAAAAGAGAAAAGAGATTGGATAGAAAAATTGCATGGTCTGTTGACCAAAAATGTAATGACAAGAGCAAGAGAGACTGTTTGGATTGTCTGCAGAGCTTCAGGATGTGTTTTCTTTCTTGAGTTGGTTGAAGTGCACGTTCAAAAATTGCAACACTAAGAGAGATCATTCATACACAGCCCTCACTGATTGTTCTCTCATTTTCCTGTAGCCATGCTGGGGATCTGTGGACTGCAGCTCCCACTGCAACAGACTCTGCATCGTTTAAGCACTGGAACTTTAATGGTTCACTCTGCCTAAGCCATATCTGTACCTTTTTACCCCTAAAATACATGAAATCACTACAATAGTATCCTTCATGCTTCTGCTATGGGCATAGTATAGTATGAGTATAGTAATGGATTTTTTTCTTTATGGTGTTTCTATCCTTTTTTGTTCCTGTGTTTTCGAGCATTTGGAAAATTTTGTAATGATATCACACTATATATTTTTGTTTTGACATGTCTGTATGGTTCATAATTTTCCTATCACAGAGATAGGATACTAAGGCATGAACTGATCTATTCTCTTAAGAATTAACCTTTGTATTCACCCACTGTAAGCGTTTCTATCTTAGCAGTAACAGCCAGACACTACCCTGCAATCCTGGTTTGATGAGAGGTGGTATTTTGATTTTCTAAAAAACCAAGAAATTGATACACTCGTGCAGTTACACACTTTGAGTTGAACTGTATCATGTTGTTTGAAAAATTTTTTTGTCATAAAGCATTCAACTGGCTGGAGGAATTGACACTTCATTAATTTTTTACAGACTATTTTAGTCAACACCTTCTGTAAGTCTTAGCTAAAAATCAGATTTCTGAGAAGATATAAAAAGCATCAGCTGAAGAAAATAATTGTAAGCTTTCTACAGTAATAAATGGGACAAAAGACTGATGCAACACTAACTAAATGCAGATCTCTGTTAAATCATGGGAGGAGTAAGTGAAATTACCCATAGAATTCATTTGGTTCTGTAATACATAGGATTATTTCTCTGATAACTGAGACCATGCTACTTTAATCTAAGGTATTTTTTTTTCTTTACATTTCTATAGACAGCAGAAAAAGTCTAATTATGTGGAGAGGATTCATGATTCAATAGGTAGATTCAATTCTCCTCTTTTAGTGAATTTAGGGTAGAAATGAGTCTCATACAGATTGCAAATGCACCTTCTTGAAAACTTCTCATTGAGGATCCATGACCGTTGTTCCACTTCACTCTTGCAATCTGAACTCCCTCAGGTCACAGGAGGAAAACATTTGAGATTATTACTGTGTGAACATTTTTCAGGCCTATTCCATCATCCCATCAGTACTGGTTTATAAATTCAAAGCATAAATCTCCACACCACCAACCATAAAAAACTATTGAGAACTAGCACTACACCAGGGCTGACAGCACTGGAGGTGAACCAGAATTGGAGGTGTTGAGACTGGTTTTAACACACTTCATCCACTCCTACGTCTGCCACGTATTCCTAGCCAAGATTAAAGAAACTTGGCTTTCAAGCCAGTGCAATATATACCCAATTAAACATGTCCTTATTGACCTCAGAAAATATTAGTAAGGACCTGGGGAAAGAGCAGATATTTTCATTTTCTTTAATGGAAAGTCTCTCCAGTATTTAGAAACATGCAAATTTTCCAATAGGATTTCCTATTCTGTCAACTTTATAAAAGATTTAATTGGCATTTTTAAAACTCTGATAAGAAAAAGAAATAAAACCCAGAGTCCTAGGACTTCCTTTGAATTTCTGATAGACCTAGAGACCTCCACTTTTGAAATATTTCCTGTTCTGCCATGAGCAGGTACCAGGGTTCCTTGGAGTTAATCTCCTATTGGAGATAAATAAGAAAACAAGGACTATCCTTTTAATGTCCATTTTCCTATGGAGTTTTGTGGACGCTGAAAAGCTTTAGTAGAGGGATTTTTCAGCTTTCTGCAGCATTCTGTGAGAACTCTGTGTCTCTCACGAAAACTATGCAAAACACTGCTACGGGTTTTTGTAAACTAATTCTTTATCTTTGCACCTGCTGTTGTTCAGTTAGAGTTGTTATGGTACACTGAGGAAAATGTTTTGAAATGGGTGTTGTACAGCCTCCACCAATCATTCTAGGAGGTGGTTGACCAGGGGACCAATAGTACTGTGCTACTCTTGCAAATCAAGTTATATAAACCAATTTATAATTAATTAAATAAGCCATTTTCTTCAGATCTTGATTGTGTCGTTTCTCACCGTCCCAGGTACAACAGCGACAGAGTTTTATGATCAAATCAGTAGATATTAAGAAAAAATGGATGATACCTTGGCATCAAGGGGAATAAATCAATGAGTAATATACTGAAAAAAAAAAAATCCCATTTGCTTTGAAGGGAGTTTGGAAAGGCCCCATCCAGGCCAGCTCTTCCATTGCTCCCTGTTGTATCCAACACTACAGTCTTCAGCTCTAGTGCTCCTGAAAATGTTTCTACTCTTTCTATCTTTCTGGAGTAATGTTTTCTTGGTTCACAGAAAATGTAAAATTAAAAGAGCGATATTTAAATTCATTAACAAAGAAATCTTTTCAGGAAGAGCAGAACAAGTATTATCTGTAGTGAAGAGACCTGCTGCTCTGGCTCTTGGCTTAATGTCTTGAAATAAATCCTTATGTTCTGGGAGTGATTCTCCAGCTTTTGTACTAATTATGAGAGAAGACTATCATAGCAAAGCATATGAAAAGCATTACTAAAGAATATTTAAACAGAAGACTGTTTCTTACATATTGATAATGAACCAAGAATTCACCCTCAGTACAAGATTCTAGCATATAACAATGATTGAAGGATGAGATTTGTATCCATCATTAGAATTTATGTTGACACGAGTGCATTCATATAACACATACACAAACAAACATGTCCTTCATATAAATGTCCTGTCTCTTCATTTTCCACTCACCATATGGCCAGGACAGTTAGACATTACATGTGGATTTAAAGGGGCATTGTAAGACATTGCCGTGCTTAGAAAATTACCCAATGCATGATGTCTAGTAACAGCAAATCTAAACCCGATTTGGCTAATGATCCTGAATCAATTACTGAATCCTTTTCACCGTGGGCAAAAGGTTTCAAATTTTTATAGTGAACAAACTTCTAGGAGATGAGTAAATAAAAACCTTATGACTATGTATGTTCCATTGCAGCTGGGACGTACCCTTCGAAGTCCTTTCATGAAGTTTGTGGCTCATGCAGTTTCTTTCACAATCTTCCTCGGACTGTTAGTAGTGAACGCTTCAGATCGGTTTGAAGGAGTCAAAAATCTCCCCAATGAGACCATCACAGATCATCCAAAACAAATATTCAGAGTCAAAACAACTCAGTTCTCATGGACAGAATTGCTGATCATGAAGTGGGTATTGGGTAAGTAAAACCACAATGTCTACAAGTCCTCCATGGAAACTCAACCTCATTAGGAATAGCATGATAGACAGTGACAAGACAAAGGAAAAAAAAAAGCTTAAAAAGAAACCCCAAACCAAGGAAACTCCCCAAAACTGAAACAACTCACTATGAGTCTAGAGGTTGATGTCAAGAGTTTTGATTAAAAGAGGAGCAAAGAAGACTTTGATCTTGGTCACCACTTTTGAAAACATTGAATGATGCTTAGCAAATTCTCACTTACCTGATTTTCCACTTCCCATGGTAAATGCTATAGATGTTGCCTATTTACCTCTGTTGGTTTAATCATTGCATCTTAAAGAAGGTAATATTATAATAGAAACTTGTGGCTTCACTCTAGGACGAAGTGAGCAGAAAGAAGTGTGGTGAGTCTGCCAGATTTATTACCCTGCCTTGGGATTCTACTATAATTCACTGAACCTCAGTTTCTTTGTCTGCAAAATGAGTATAATGTCATTTGTTTTTTTTTGTAATGCACTCCAAGATCTAGTGATGCAACCTACTAGGCAAGTAAGAGCTGGATTTTATGAAGTTCGTAGTAGGAAATTTTTACTGGTGAAAGGACAGTGCAGTGCTCAAATCTTTTAAAAAAATTAAGTTATTCAACAATTACAAAGTAAGGATTCATGTTGGGTGAACCCTTTGAGTACAAAGTGTGCCACATGCACAAGTTAAATTTCTAAGGAGTTTTAGCCAAGTAAGATGTCTCACTTTTCCTACAGGCATCATTTACTCCTGGCAGGTCACTTAGCTTGAGCCACTAATCTAAAAAAGCTCGGGAGGATTTATTGGGAAATTGAGCTTATCAACTCTGTAGAATCTTTGTCTTCTTCTTCTGTATCTATTTTTGCTCACCACCATGATTTTGATTCTTTTCTTGCAGCAAATAATTTCACTGTTCCATAAGTACTGATGGCATTAAATTCCCCTGAAAAATAGGATATGGCTGCACTATCTGATGACTTCCTGGCCAATGTTTCTTTGTTCCCTGTCCCTGCGATAATCAGAATCCCATACAGGATATTAGGCTGGAAAATACTGAATAGATGCCAGACTCGATAGAGTAAGACTGTAAGATATATTTTTTAAATTATATTAAAGCAGTTGGACAAGATGATTAGATTTTAAACTAGGTATTCTTTTCTTGTAGGCAGTAGGTATCTGTCTGGTTGTTGAGTTCCTGAGAGATGAAGAAGAAAACATTTCATTTAAAGTGAAGGTTTTCACTTTTCTGGGAGAAGAAAGGTGATTCATTGTACAGACTCCTGAATATAATGAGATTTTCTAATGACTGCCTACATCTGCACTGACAATCTTCTCTGGCCATTTTACCTGCCTGCCTCCATAAAGCTTCAAATAATGTTTCAGCAATCCTGAGGTGAAAGTTTGGTGCACATAACCTGCAGACACTTGCACTTGTTGAGCCCCATGTGTGACCCTGAACTTTAAGGACTGTGAAAGCACCAAGGGTGGCAACTGTTGGTGCTAAAATCTCGTAGATATTGTAAATATGTATCTGTAAGTAGAAATATAATTAAAGTGGCCAACATAGACCCACCTAGTGGCCTTCTCTGATGGAGTGTCTGTGTAAGTGCACAAGGGACAGGCTGCAGCTGTCATTTAACTGGACTTCTGTAAAGCCTTTGACATGGACCCCCACAACATCCTTCTCTCTAAATCACAGAGAGACAGATTTGATGGGTGGACTGGTAGATGGATGAGAAAGCTGTTGGAAGGTTGCATGGTCAGTGGCTCAGAGTCCACTGATGGACATCAGTGACAAGTGGTGTCCCTCAGTGGTCTGTAGTGGGACCAGTGTTATTTAATACCACCATTAATGACATAGACAGAGGGCTCGAGTGCACCCTCAGCGAGCTGGCAGATGGTGAGTGCTGAGGCTGACACACCAGAAGGATGGGATGCATCATCCAGGCAAGTTTATAAATGGAATCATGGGGATCTCGTGAGGTTAAACAAGACCAACATCCCCTTGTACATGGGGCACAGCAATTTTGGCTCGTGCATCCAGGGCTCATTGCATGCCTTGGCTGCCTCTTCCTTGTGGCCAGGTCTTCCCATCTCTTGCCTTCAAATGAGGAAGGCTGGGATTTTCCTTGTGAGCAGTATGGACAGACGTGTGCACTGAAAGCAGGGGGGATTTATTTTGAAATCCCCACTGCAAGAGCAGCCAGGGTAGCAGTTAAACTCTGGGTAGATGCAATCTGAGAACTCTTAATCGCTTAAACCAACAGCCTTTGGCAGACCCAGGAAGGATCAAAGGCTCAAAGGCAGCTCTGCAACATCAACTGCTCCTGATTTCTGTACCGGGCCAGAGGATATAAAAATCTGCCAAACTGTTCCTTTTTGTGCACAGGTGGTGAACAGCACTTCTTGCACACTCCCATTTTTCTTCCAGATGGGCTGTGCCTGTATTTTGACTCTCCTTCTCTTGCTGAAACTAGAACTGCCCATCAAGGTGACTTTTCTGATTATCCCTGCTGTGGGAACAAGAGACATGCAGAAGCTGGAGCGTAGGAGCCTCTCATACCCCACATCTCTGAGCATCAAACTCGGGGAAATACCCCCTGCCAGAGCCACTGGGGGCCTCAGAAACACCACACGGAAATGTGGTCACATCCTGGCAGAGCTGCTTTGCCTGTTTGCTTCTCCTTATTTCTTACACCTCCTCATATGCCCCATCCCCAGAATTTTAGCTGATTTTTCTCTTCTCAATACTTTTACTAAAGAGAAGCTTTGAATTACTCTCTCACAATGTATCTACAATTGCCCAGCAGTACTGACCAAGTAATTACTGTAACTTTTCTCCTTGTCCTGAATAGACATTTTTTAAAAATGATTGCCACAAAGCTGGGGAAAAGAATGGTGGAAACTACAGGCACGTTACTTTCACATAGTGATTCTAATTCTGGTCAGTCTCCTCAGTTTTAGACACTTCTTTCTTCATTAATCTGTGACTTAGGTATATTAAGTGAGCAAGAGTAGAAAGAAATTTGGATGGGAATCATTTCTGGTCATCAGTGAGCAAGTGCTTTGTTGGGAAATGCTACCACATGTGTGACATTTCCTTAAGTGCTTTAGCACCTTTATACAGCATACATGTGTAATGCACAGGGCTAATGGTTCCTACCCGTCATCTCTGGGATGCTTTTTTTTCAAGGTAGAAATGTTTCTTTAATATTTCATCCTCGCTCCAGGAAAATTCCTGAGAAACCAATTCTTCCACCTGCTCCCTTAGGCTATTTATTATTAAATCTCACTCACGGTGAGTGCCAGTGTGGGATAAATTTCCTGCTTCTGCTCAGCCAAGCACCTGCAGACTGGAGGAGGAGAGCTGGGCAGCTCCTCTCCTGCCCTCCCTCTGCCTCTGCTCAACGTTCTGCATATCTCAGGCTCTCTCCCAAGACAGATCTACACTGAGCATAACCTATATCAGGGTACATCTCCAGGGCGATTCCAGGGCTATGGAGGTCACAGTGCTGTGACCTTGGCTCATGGTGCTATGGATAGTTCAGCTTTCCTTTTTCTCTTTAAATCCTTCCCCGTGCACATGGACTGACAGCAGCAGCTCTCCACTCTTGGGCTACATTCCCACTGACCTGTTTCCCTCCCCGTAACCCAGCTTCTGAGTGCAGCTCTGGGGACACCCTGTGCTTCCAGGAGTCTCAGAAGTAGCCAAGCAAATGCATTTACATGCCACACCATGAGAGCTTCCAGCAGAGAGGATGAAAGGAGTTCACAGAACAGAGAAGATTGCAGGAGGTCACATGGAAATTGGCAGGCGCTGCTCCTTCTTGATTAAATGTGAATTTTGCTGCTGCTATGGAAACAGGACTGGGTAGAGTGCAGGAAATATTTATCAGTAGGTTAAATATTCCAACACTTTAGCTATTCAGGAGCAAGATTTTGGCCCTGGAGCCCTGCTGGGATTGAAAGTTGGGCAAATTAGTGAATCTGCCCTGAGCTCTTTGACCAATGAATTCACTTGTCCATCCCAGTCCTTCCCAGTAAGGATGTGGATGTTAAATATTTGAATTCACTGGTTTGGTATTTAGGTTTATTTGTAAGTCTGTTGTCAGAAATCCTAAATTTGGGCTAAAGTCAGTGTTTTCAAAGTGGTAGATCAGACCTTAATATATGGAAATTCACTATTTAATACAGAAAGCTTTATGAAATCGGAAGAACAGAATTTCTATCTTACCCTTTTTTCATCATATTAAACTTACTCTTCAACAGCTCTATTTGCATTCTCAAAATGGACACACCCACTATTTTAGGGAAGGAGGAAAAGAGCAGCAGAGCAAGCAGTGCCATCTTCAGTGGCACAGTGCAGGAAGGTCATTTTGGGGACAAGAGAGGAAATCTACATTTTTTCCAAACACATCAGCAGTAGGATTTTCTAGTTCATCAGAATTTCTGAACTTTGGTTTTTCTGCCACCTTCAGAAATCACCTTTATCACTGACTTATATAGTGACATTTTGAGATTTCTACTTTATAAGCACAAAAGGACATACAAACTAAAAGGTTGAATTAATTCTTAAGAAAATATGACATGAGCCATTCTCAATAAATTAATTTAATTAAAGAGTCTTTTGCTTAGGTCTTAGAAGCCACTGCAAACAGGAAACAGATCTGCCTGAATACAAAAACACCTTCTGTGTTTGCCAGTTAAAGATGCTCTGATCCCTCCACAGGTATGATATGGTCAGAGTGCAAGGAGATCTGGGAAGAGGGTCCACGTGAATATGTGATGCATCTCTGGAACCTGCTGGACTTTGGGATGCTGTCCATCTTCGTGGCATCATTCACTGCCAGGTTCATGGCTTTTCTCAAAGCCTCTGAGGCACAACAGTACGTAGATCAGTACGTCCAAGATGATGACCTCAATAATGTCACCCTTCCCCCTGAAGTTGCTTACTTTACCTATGGTAAGATGTTTTTTGCTGTCTACTACTTCCTGTTCTTTTAGGTTAATGTATGGCAGTACTGAAAGCAGCTTTCTTTTTGTGATATTTATATAGTTTTTTTCTAATTAAATCAAATTCTTTTCCCTAGATTTACCCATTGCATCCATCTTCTCAGCCAGTCAGAAAGGATCTGGGCCTCGTTCAGCCTCTGCTCTTTTGCTACAGCTACATTCAGGTCAATCACATCCTGAAAAAGTAGCTTGAGCAACAGCTAATCGGGAACTGGGAGTGAGCAGAATATAATTAAATTACAGATGAATTAATCTGCTTGATTTTCCAAATGTGAGAGGAGAGAGATGTGTGAACAAACACAGAATCTGAGGCCGCAGTAACTCTGTACTTCTGCTACATCCAACACCTCTATAAAAATAAATAAAAATAGCTGCTGCTCCTTGAAACCTACATTTTTGTAGAGCCTGTACCATCTGTGAGTGCTGACATGGGGAAATGCAAGCAGCAGCAGTGCCTTGAAAATGTTATTTCGGATGGCTGAAATGCTTTTCCTTTGCTATACAGAAATGAATAGAGCTTCACAACCGTGTGGGGACTGGAGCCATTGCACACCCCTGCAAGCTCTAGATATCACCCTGGGCAAAATCCATGGGGATTTTTGCTCCCAGAGAGGCTGCAGGAGCTCCAGAGCGGGGCACCAAGGAACACCACTCGCTCCCTAGAGCTGTAAGGTGGTTGTTGTAGTGCTGGGCTGGAGTGGAGAGCTGAGGCAGCACTTTTCCACTGTAGACAAGCCCCACACAGCCCCAGAACCATGTGCCTGACCCACAGCAGGGTACAGAGCCACAGGATCTGGGTGGCCCCACCAGCTCAGCCTCTTGCATCCCTCTCTGCCCACGCAAGCAAGAGGCCACAGAAATGATGTCATGGCTTTTCCCTCTCTGGCTTGCTGCTCACTCATTTAAAGTGAATTCATGATACAAAGGTGCAAAGGGTCCAGAACAGAATATCCCAAAGAGATCCTGTGAATTCCTCCATCTGCTGCTTTTCCTTTGGTTCAGATTACTGCAAATAATGCCTGAGTTTACTGCTGTGGCCCTGAAGATGTCACATGTTTTAGCTGTGAGTCACAGTCTTTCCATCAAGAACCTCAGTTGATGCAAGGACACTTATAAGCCATTATTAATATAAATGTTTACATTTTCAGCAGATTAGGTAAATGATGCACATCTGGAGCTTTCTTAAATAAAAATATTAGCGTAACTAGACTTCAGGAACGGCTTTTAATTTTGAGATAACATGGAAATGGTACTCTTAATGTTTATACCTGCTTTATCTGAATAAATCCTAACTTTGTTATCTAATGGTGGGGATAGAGATCTTGGTCTCCCTAAGTCTTCTTTTCCAAATACTGACATAGTGCCATACAGCCATAGCTGTATCCAAATCTACAGCTATACTCCACTGTGTTGTGGTTTTGGTTCTCCATCTTAAGAGCTTCAAATGGAAAAGGCATAACCCAGTTGAGATTCAAGTAGGAAACAGAAAACATCAAATTTGTTTAAAGCCACTATGTGGCTTCAGTAAATCCCAGTGACTTGACCATTTCCCATCTTTGCCATGTGAAAAATACAACTAATTCACCCCTATTTGTACAGCATGTTGAGGTCCAGTGAACGGTTGCCCCAAAGTTGTCTTTTCTCTTTAACTCCTGGCCAAATGCAAGACTGAGTCTGGAAAAGGGTCATTTATCATAGTAGCTTCCATCTAATCCTTTCTGTTACTAACACCTAGTGTACATGTATTGTTTTAGCCAGGAACAAGTGGCTCCCCTCGGATCCTCAGATCATTTCAGAAGGCCTGTATGCCATAGCTGTGGTTCTCAGCTTCTCCCGCATTGCTTACATTCTTCCAGCCAACGAAAGCTTCGGCCCCCTGCAGATCTCTCTGGGGAGGACCGTGAAGGATATCTTCAAGTTCATGGTCATCTTCATCATGGTGTTCCTAGCCTTCATGATTGGGATGTTCAACCTTTACTCTTACTACCTTGGTGCAAAGTACAACCCTGCGTTTACAACGTGAGTACTCAGGGGAAAGAGGCTGTTCTCTCAGGGCTCAGTCTCTTCTGGCCCACTGCTGGTGCAAGGTCTACTCAGGTACTTTCTGCTGCAGATGTGTGGGTAAATCACACCCAGGTTTTGAAAGGGAACTTTGTACCACAGCCTGCAGCCCTGGCAGCCAGCTCTAGGCCTGAGTGTACAGAGAGGAGCAGTTCAGAAATGGTTATTTCTGGAAATTAGAATAGCAGATCGGGGAAATGTTTTCTGAGATGTTCAGTTCAATGTGTCAAGAGAAGAAGTGGAGAAGAATTTAAACCTAAGATTATTGTTCTTAAACCTGTAATATGAAATGTATGTAAAATAAGGAAGGATTTTGCTTCTCTGAGAGCCAACCTTGTGGGTTCAATTCCCATAGGGGCCATTCATTTCAGAGTTGGACTCGATGATCCTTGTGGGTTCCTTCCAACTCAGAATATTCTGTGATTGTGTGATCTGTTTTAGGACAACATCTGAGTGCAGCTGTGATTATTGGGTGCCCTTCTGCAGAGCCAGCTGCTGGTCATGGTGCTCAAAACAGAGCAAAACCAACCAGGGTGCCTGGGATGTGGGGTTTAAGCCCTGACTGGGCTTTTCAGCAGAAGCCATCTGAAAGCTGCATAGTGCATCACACCAGGCTCTTCTCCACAGTGGGTCTGCCTGGGCCATGCTCACCTTCCAGCACCCAGAGCCCTGCAGAGCTGTCTGTGCTGGGTGTCCCTCCTTCACCTTGTTAGGGATGTTGGGAAGAGAAAGAATTTGGCAAATGCCAATGGAATGAGGTTCAGAGTGAGGCTGTTTTTGAACTTACAGCCATTTGGTGGCAGGACAAAATGTTGTCTCAATTCTGCAGGACCCCAGGAACACAAGTCCCAATCCTGTGGGGGGCAGCTGAGGTCCTAAAGGAGTTTTCAGAGCTGGGGACAGTCCTGTTGAGTATGAGGGATGTGTCCCATGCATCCAGGGGAAAGCCTCCTCCCTTGCACTGTGATGTGGCACCAGCACAGCACAGGGACAGTCAGTTTTGAGTCTCACGGATCCACCTTGACTTGCCTTAGGGACACAGCAGGGGCTTTCCTTCCCACACACCTGTCTATGTGGGAAGCCTGGCATTGTGTTTTCCCCTTGCTGTGAGCTGACTTCCAGAAAACCACTCCACAGCCACAATGCCTGAGCCCACAGTGGTTACTGTGTGCACAGCAGACATTTGATGCTGCATTTGATGTGTCAATTCTGGAACGTGTTACACAGCAAGCCTGGGGCTTAGCCCATCACTCCTCTTGGAGAAATGACCTTTTCAGCATCACTTCTGTCCTGCAAGCCGCTGTTGCCTTCCAGTTTTACCACACCACCCTCTTGTGCAACATGTAACCTGTAACATAATGTTTACTTTCTCTTGCTGAGCCAAATTTGCCTTCTAGACCTCTCCTGTAGCCTCAGGGTGCATTTTAATGGAAGGATTTGTGACACCAGATGCATTTACATCTATCTGTGTTCAGTAGTGAGGGAGAACTGAGTGTGTGGGATGTGATTTGCTTCATATTTGAAAAGAGGAAGATTCCCTTGAAGCACAAGACGTAATGAGAATCAAGTCAGTACCATCCCTGACTGCCTGGTGGCACAGCAACCTTCACTTATGGCATCCCCCAGGCACATCCCTGGAGAACATCACTGACAAATCCAGTTGCTGGTGCAATTCAGCGCAGTAACTCTCTTATTAGCACTCATTATCTAAGTGAATCTTCCAGCAGCTACTGTCTTTTGATTGAAATAATGATCAAACATTCACTAAAATGATGACTGTTCACTGGAGTAAAGATTGCTTAAATGCCCAAGGGATATTTGGACTGGGAGAGATCCTCCTTAACTTCAGCCTGCTGACTACTTATCCTGGAGGGACTTCATGTTGTTATAAAGCGAATTTTCCATGAGCATAAATTTTCCTTTTAAGGATTCGGAAAAGACTTTAAAAATACTTACTTTTTTCTGATTATTTAAACACACAGGAGTGGCAAATGATGATCAGTGAAAAAAAGCCCTTTCATCATGTGAAACAAAGAGAATAGATTTATATTCATTCCGAAAATCCTTCTCAGACATTCTATTCAACAAGCAAGAAGCCCTGAAGTAGACAGTCTCAAACAATTTTAATAAGCTAATTACAAGGTTATTTTAGAAGATGGGCAGCCACCAGCTATAGCAACACTTCCTGCTCTATTTTTTGTGGCTGCCTGTGGGCCTTGAAGGTGGTGGTCTCCTACTGCCATTAACTTACTCATGGAAAGGAGGAAGATTTCAGTATTATTGCTGAATAAGGAACTCAGCTGTTCATTCACTGAAAAATCACTGGGGAAAAAGGGGTAATGCTTACTTGCTTACTTTGGTGTCCTCATAACCCTTCTGTGACTTCAGCAACATCACAGAAGGCGTTTCCGGGCGGGGTGATGTTTGTGAATTCTGACGAGGATGGGTGAAATTTTACAGTGAGTTTTGTAGTCAGAAATGTGATTATTTAACTGTGGGACCTGATTCTCAGAGATCACTTGGAGAGTTGTGACAGAAAAGGACCCATTAGATTCGTGCACTTAATTGACTGTGGCCGGTTCCAAAGGGCATTGAGTTGACAGCTCCCTGGATGCCTCAGTGGGAAACCTTAGACAAACAGCTGCTCACTAAAATAACTCCAAGTTACACATTTAAGAAAAGCACACCTTCCCAGGGCAGTATGTAAACAGAAGAAAAAGAGTGTACACTGAGAGAATTGCTTCCTTAGTTCTAATGATAATAGTGAATATTTGGGTTTTCACCCTCCCTTGCTACTGTACTTTCGAAATTGTGTACTCAATTTCTCCTCTGTTGTCATGCACAAAGCAAGCACATAGCACCCCAGTGGACTCTGATTTCAGCTACTACACAAAGTTTCTGTCATTTCTTTCATTTTGATGTTCTGGAAGGAAAGGAAATAACGATGCAGTTGTTTTTACTCCACACAGTTAAATACAGAGATCATTTAACTAACCATGGGATACTTTCAAAATTTTTTGGAAATTTGGAAATCATTGAAGTTCTTCAATGCTGAAGAGCAGAACATTTCCACAGCAGTTGCCACCATGCCAGCTATGTTTATCTGTTTATCATGTGCTGTGTACAGCACACAGCTCTTGAAACAGCCTGTAATTAAGAACATGCTATGCAAACAAAATCGAAATGGAGGCAAGGCTGATTGTGTTCATCTTGCTTTCTGCATCAGAAATCAGGCTGAAGACTACAAGGCAAGGTTTTCTGTCTCACTCTCCCCAAAGGGAAATGTGACTCACTGTTCAGTGCCAAAGCTACTTCGAGGCTTGAAGGCTTTTTTTGTGCTTGTTTTGTTTTGTCAAAATGTGATAGTTTTGTAGATTATATTGACTGCATTGCTTTTTTGGCAGAGTTAGTTCTCAAACTCATTTAAGGAGATAAATCTGAAAGGATGCCTTAAGCTTTCTTAGAGAGGAGGGCACAAGACTGATACAAAATCATGGCCTTGCCACAATCCTTTTTGATGAACAGCACAGCGCTGTTTACAAAAGCGAGGAAAATCTGCAACTAGATGGTTGGCTATGGTCTGTTAGGAAGCATTAACTTCCTTGATGCAAAATTTTAAATTTTACTGAAATATGTGTAATGAAGCAAACAAAAAATCTCTGTGGTCTCCCCACTGCAACAGTCAGTTGTACCACAGTGAAGAGGGTGCTTGCTGCATACCCACCTTCACAAGGAGCATCAGCCAATCTGTCAATGCCAGACCCTCCTGCTGCCAGGAGCTGTCAGTCTGTGTAGGACTCCTGACTTCCTCCATTCCTTCATTTGTTTGCCTTTGAGAAGGATAAAACACCTGCTGACCTTGCAGGAAGGGGGTAAATTGCTTAGCTGGCAACAAGGAGACTCATTGGCATCTTGGAATCTTTGAGAACTAGGCTCCCAACGTCCTCCTCTCATGTTTTAGTGAGATGTTCTTAAAAAAAAACCAACCCAACTGATGTTCCCTGCAACCTGTGCCAGATCTCGTGTGGTTTGGCAGTAATCTAAAAGAGAGAAGGAAAGAGTCATCCAGCCTTTTTGAAGGGTAGGGATGGACTAGTACAAGGTGGCCTTAAACCATTTCCTCTGACAGAGGGAGACTTGTATCTGCCTGGGGGCACTGCTAAGCACCATTTTGGTGCTACAGGTTAGGTCAACAGCTCCACCACCCTCCCAGTCCCGCCACCACTGGTGCTGGTCCCTTATCTGACACGGGAAATAAGGTTTATGGACATTACGGAGGAGCCTGGCACCCCCCACCCTTACCTCTGGGGCTCAGGGTGGTCAAGGCTGCTTGCAGCTCTCAATTAACTTTTCAAGGAGAATCTGACACTGCTCAAGTATAGAGGTTAATGTTCAAACTGCAGAAAAGGAGAAGAGCTGACATATTGTATTAAAATCTGCCGGCAGGGTGGAAAACTTAGGGAACCTTTCCAAATTAAAATTTAATAGCAAGGTGCAGCTGGGCTCAAGGCTGGGGGTTATGAATCTTATTAGTTTGAGAATCACTTAGGTGGTGGGTTTCAATGCCGAGATCATTGGTGTAACGTGTTCCTTAACCGGAAAGTACAACATTTATTGAAGAAGCAGTGGCCAGATTGCTACTGTACAGTGGAAGGGATCTGACACATTAATGCCAGGTCAGCTCGGCTGCAGATGAGGGCAGGAGAAAACAGCAGAGTGTTACAGGAGAGGAAATGTGCAACAAGTGGAAAAGTGATGGTACCTGAGTGTATCACAGTCAGAGATCATCCCACAAGGGTATCTTTGCAGTCGTGCAGAGCAACAGGGGTCAGTGAGTGTGGCATCAGTGGCTCTGGGGATCAATAAAGTTGTGCAACACTTATTTGAAACATCGCTCAAGATGTTACTCCTCACGAGACAATATACATTGAAAATATTATATTATTTACTGCAGTTCTACTTGTAAATGAAATATGGGGTAACACAAATTATGATGGGAATTAAACACCAGTTTGCTGCAGCAGAAAGGAACTGCCCAGCAATCTGCACCAGCCTTTCAAAGGGTTGAAATTAATTTCTCTTGCTTTTATGAATGCTGTAATTGACACTGGAGTTGATGTAAAATTTTTCTTGTAGAATATGCCATGGTTTGTGTCTATAAGCTGTTTTTATAAACAGATTTAGCAGGATTAGTCAGCCACCCTAGTAGAAAAACATTTCGTCAAAATAATTTTGTCTATGGCATTGTTTCATTTGAAGGTGTTTACCTCCTGGCAGGCAGGAGGACAGAGGAGGCAATTAACTCTTAACAGGCTGAGGATTGCTCAGCAAAGGCAAAATGCCTTCTAAATTACTAGGCAAAATGCTTTCAAAATGTGCCAGCATCACTCCGCCTCCTCCTCCTCCTTCTCCTCCTCCTCCTCCTTCTCCTCCTCCTTTTCCTCCTTCCATTCTTTTCAGCTGTGGCTGCTCCCCTTCTGCCTGTTACGGCCCCGATGCCTTGGATCAGACTCTCCTTGTGACCTGTTAGTCCAGCCACATTCTTTCCAGCCCCACTTCTTTTTGCCATTGGCTTATTCGCCTTTTTCCCATCTTTCAAACTTTTAATTTTCCTCTTGTTCCTTTCTACTTTCAAGCAGGGATAATAATCAAATCAAAAGGCCTCTCTGCAACATCTACCACTCCTTAAGTCCAATTTTTTCCTACAAGTGCTTGAGTGTCTGACATGTTTGCAGTCACAAAGCAGGATGGGAAGAAAGTCAGACTATGGTCTGACTATATTTGCGCTCTGTCTTCTTTATATTAATGCCACAAAGCAGAACTTTTCAATCCCTTGTCCTGGGTAAAAGGCTTCTCTTCTGCCCTGGAAACTGCGTAGAATGAGGACAGACTCGGTCCTATCTTCTCGGGATGAAAAAGAAGTGAATGAGTAGAAGCAAAAAGCCCTACATAAAAAGTTTCAAACTGCAAATTGCCCATGGATTTGTCATCCCTATTAGGGACACAAAATCCCAGTGACAAGTAATGCACCTGATAAGAACAGATGCAGCAAATCAGGGCACACTGCAACTTTGTAGTATTAATCAGAAATCATATTTCTTTATCAGATTAGGAAATATGATTTGGCACATCACTGGGTGATGGATAATGGGTTACAACGACTGTGCCAAGACATATTTATATTTGTGCATTGCTGCTTTTATTATAAGCATGTGACCTGGCTAACCTGCTGTCAAACTCTATAAAGCGATTGTTTGTTTTATTTATAGGGTAGAAGAAAGTTTTAAAACCTTATTCTGGTCAATATTTGGCTTATCTGAAGTGATATCTGTGGTGCTGAAGTACGACCATAAATTCATTGAGAATATTGGATATGTACTCTATGGAGTATATAACGTGACTATGGTGGTTGTGCTGCTTAATATGCTAATAGCCATGATCAACAACTCCTATCAGGAAATTGAGGTAAGATAAGAAATCAGATTACAAACTCAATGTACTTAACTATTACTGATAATGAAAATGCTAAAAACCCAAGGAGGCTGTAGGTTACTCCACATCCAGGGTTAGAACGCTAAAAACAGATCTTACACAGCATAAGAGTTAAGGCTGAGTCTGTCTCCAAGTTATGATTGAATTAATAATCAACAATGAATCAGTTCTAGGACAATATCGGCTTCCTTGTTTTTAATGACCCTCTGTGAGTGAACCCAATTTCCTTTACATGTATTTAATGAAAGTGGCTTGTGATATTTTTTATTCCCTCTGTTGGTTATGATAATTTATCCATGTGTGTTGCCTTAGTTGCATTGTTTGCTTATGACAGTAATATTTCTTCTGACTTTTTGCCCTGTTCTCTACTGCTTAAACACTCCAGCCCACATAGATCTGAAGCTCATGTGCATTCATGAAAATATTTAGAAATTCCATGTTTTCCAATTACCAGGCATAAAACTTGATACAATTATGGTTTTTTTGAGGAGTCTCTAGGGTCTGCAAAACATGACTTCGTGGACATTTACAAAAAACATCTTTTAAAGCATATAAACAGAGCCCTCAAGGAATATCTATAGGTTTCTGCAGAAAGGCATTTGCAGGGTTTACCCAGCCCTGCTCAGTAGTATGGCTATTAGCAGAGTGGATTTGCTAAATGCTTTGGACATAAACAGCTCCCTGCTAATCTAAATAAAGGCAGGAAAAAAATACATTATTTGGATAATGTTAATGTTGAGTCACCTCTTACTTCTGATTTGTTAAATGTCAAACTTCTGCAGTTGGGTTTGTATTAATTACTTGTCCTAATCTCCCCTCAGAACCTGACATTGAAAAAGGCCAGGGCTGAAAATATTTTCTCACTGTAATGTCTGATTCATCCATGTACTGTAGTACAAATATAACTCTATCCTATGCGTGCCATAACTGAGTCTAAATGTCAGAGAGACCTTACATATGCTCTCTGCCCCAGAACCTTTCGGGCTTGCAGAAAGCAGAGTCATTTCTCCAAATGTTTCTAATCACTTAAGATCAAGCAATTTCCTGAATCCTATTCACCTGAAACAAGCTCTACTTCAGAATGGGTCTCAGCCTCTTGCTGCATTTTCTAGTTTATTGTAATAGACAGAGGTGCTCGTGAAAGTTTTTGAAGAAAAAAAGATCTCTGAAAATGTCTGAATAGATGGCCTATATTAACTTTCCAGTCTAAACTTTGTGATGTCCATTTTCTTGGCGAAATGTTTTGTCATCCTTCTTGATTGCATGGAAATTTTCAAAATTTTGTTAAAGATTACTTGTAAGGATCAGCAATCAAAACAAGTGTGAGCTGTTTGGCCCAGATCCTCCTAATTAAGGAAAGCCTAGTTTTCTCATACTAATTCATTTCAATCCTCAGTAGCAGTGAGATTAAAGAGAGTTGCAGAGTCAGAGTCATGTAGGTTGGAAAAAACCTATAAGGTCATTGACTCCAACCATTCATCCAGCACTGCCAAGGCCACCACCAAACCATGTCCCCAAGTGCCACATCTACAGATCTTTCGACATCCCCAGGGATGGTGACTGACTGCAGAGAAAGCCCCTATTGCCGAAGTGTGTATCTGACAAGAGCAATGTCAATAAGGTCAGGGGATGGACATTACTGAGGATTTAAATTCCATTGTGGTCAGTGGGCAGATGGTTTACTATTAGCTGGAGTGACAAGACCATATTCTCCTGCCTTCCATTTAACATCTTTCTTCAGCTGCTTCTGGTTTTCTTCTGTTTATGCCTCAAGTATTGGTGCTTCCTGACAAATTTGCATTTATGGAAAGAAATCCTTTTGCCAGTCATAAAACAGAACTACTCCCACCAGTAGTACTTTTAACTGCTTAACAGAAAGGCATTAGAACTGTTCACTACTGGTTTGTTCTGTAATTCACCTTAAGGATTCTGTGAGGTGCAACCCCAAACCATGAGAAGAGCACATGGCAGAAGTGAATGCTGCTGCTCTGGTGAAGGCGTACTGCTGTAACTGTGGCAGAATAAATCTCCATTGTGTCATGCCAGTTCCTGAGCAGGTTTCAGAGGTACAGGGTGATCAGAGGTTATGAATTCCAGCAGAACACAGATGTACGCGAGTAGGGGTAGCTGGCAGATCCACACCTCTATTGCTGCTTCTGCCCTCCATGTAAACCACAATGAACACAGCTGTACAGCAGCTGTATCTCATCCTCTCTTCTGCCTGATAAATGGTTCTGATACACAGCCCTGACCATCCCCCTCTATAAATGCCAAGTGAATGATTTCCTCCATAAAATATTTGCTAACCTTGCCCTTGTTACTTGGAAGTGGTCCTGGCCCACCCTGACAATTATAAAGGAGATACACAGACACTGAATGATGGAGTTTTTTCTCCACCTTCATCAGTGGCAGGAGGTGAAGAGTAGGAGAATTAAGGTGTATAGGGATATGTGATGGTGAATGCAGACAGAATCCATGAGGAAATCAGCTGATGATAGAAGAACGCAGTGTCTGAGCCTCCCTATGGGGGATTCCTGGCCAGTGCAGTGGCAACAGATGACACAGAGCATTGCAATTCATCACAGACAGTCTTTGCTGCTGTTATGCTCTTAAAAGTTTCTTCTGCTTTCCATGTCTCTAGGTTCTGACACATTCATTTATCAGCATAGCAAACACACCAGATTGTTACTGAGACAACCCCTTTGATACACAAGGAAATAGTCTAATATTTGGAAGACACATGCATTCTGTTTATGCATCACCTTGTTTAAATTTTCCTTGTTTTGAGATTACCATGGAGAAGCCTACAAATACACGTTTTGTGCAGGGGCCTTGTTCTGGCAGGCAGAATCTGGTTCTAGTTAACTCCTACCTGTATGTATGTCCTAGTCATAGCTAAATTCCTTCCTATTTACTAATTTGGGTGTTGATTTGTTTTTCCTTCTTCACTTCCCAAGGAGGATGCGGATGTGGAGTGGAAGTTCGCACGTGCCAAGCTCTGGCTATCCTACTTTGATGAAGGAAGGACTTTACCTGCTCCTTTTAATCTAGTGCCAAGCCCTAAATCATTTTATTATCTCATACTGAGAATAAAAATGTGCCTCATAAAACTCTGCAAATCTAAGGCCAAAAACTGTGAAAATGACCTTGAGATGGGGATGCTGAATTCCAAAAAACGGGTATGGTTTATCTTCCCTTTTCAGCTTCTTTGTGGAAAGGATTTGTGCCAGGGACCTTCTGGAGGGGGTTGCATGGTACACAGGGACATCAGGGACAGCACAGCCTCTCACAGGACCTCATCATTGCATGTTGTTTGTATCATACTGCAAGAAGGGGCTCCTCCCAAAGGCCCTAGGCACCATCCTCACACCAGGGGAAGGGCAACCTTTATAAGAGCAGGCACTTCTATACCTTTTGTAAAAGCAGGCATTCCAAGGCCAAATAAGCAAGGTCAAAGAGAGGGGCAGAAGCAGATGCACAAACAGGTTCATAACTTGTCTGGCTCAGGCCCATTGGTCCGAGCTCTCCCAGCTGAGCTCTGTGACACTGCCCAGGGAGGGGAGAACAGAGTGACATTCTCCAGCTGAGATGTGTGCAGCCCTCCCTCAGCTGTAACCTTGAAAGAGAGACTGAGGGGAAGGAAAGGGAAGTTGGAGGAGGCTTTGCAGAATTTGCCTTTGGGACATGTAGGCTGCTTTAGGTCTGCCTGGATCTCTTTGCTCTCCTTGGAGGGGCAAACAGCTGAGCCATCCAGCCCATGGTGAGCCATCCAGCTCACAGTGACCCATCCAGCTCACAGTGACCCATCCAGCTCACAGTGACCCATCCAGCCCATGGTGACCCATCCAGCCCATGGTGACCCATCCAGCCCATGGTGAGCCATCCAGCCCATGGTGACCCATCCAGCTCATGGTGACCCATCCAGCCCGTGGTGACCCATCCAGCCCATGGTGAGCCATCCAGCTCGTGGTGACCCATCCAGCCCATGGTGACCCATCCAGCCCATGGTGACCCATCCAGCTTGTGGTGACCCATCCAGCCCATGGTGAGCCATCCAGCCCATGGTGACCCATCCAGCCCATGGTGACCCATCCAGCCCATGGTGAGCCATTCAGTTCGAGGCAAAGCCCACGGCCTCCAAAGAGGACCATCCTCCCAGTAGTTTGAGAGAACTGCTCAGGTCTGGTGTTCACCCTGTCTCTGCCAGCACCTAAATTGAAGGGGAAGTCTATCCATGGGGTTTACTCCATATTATCAAGTAATTTAACTACCAATGTAGTGAGCATTGCAAAGATAGACAAGCATGTCCACAAATTCGTTTGACGCTATTATTGATTACTGAAAGAACCACTAGAACAGTGGATTATCAAAATGAAAGAAGTGTTTCTCCTTCAACTACCTCAAATAATGATTTAAAAATATGATGTTTTTAAAATGTTATTTGACTCAAACCCCACTAAGCTCACTTTGTTTGAAATTTAATTTCTGCTTCAAAGCCTGAAACAAAATCATAACGTTTTCTCTAAGCCTCTCCTTCCCCAGGCCATATAAGTGAACGTGTCTGGCTTGCCCTTTTTCATGGAACTCATGCAAAATTCATATTTTCCATGGCTTTAGCATAAACAATTAAAAGTATCAGTCATTTCTTGCTTGCCTATTGATTTTGTTCACATACCATCTTCAAGAGTTTCTGTAAACTCATGACACACCTGATGAGTAAGACAGACATTTTTAAAAAATTACATTATTACTTCAGATTTTTAATCTAATCATTATAAGCATCCTGATTTGAAAAAAAAAAAAAAAAATCAGGATCTCTGGTTCAACCAGGGAAGAAAAGCCCTTATTCAGGGGCAGAAGTCTATGATATTTATTCCTCTGAATAAGTGATTTTTTTTTTGTTAGTATTTGGACCAAAAACCTCAGAGGTGAATTACAGTCAAAGAAACCTCTAATAAATATTGTGTGTAGTATCCAGAAAAGTCTCCTTGGAAGCTTCTAGAGCTATGATGCCTCTGATAAAAAAAAAAATGGTCTATCTGAAAAATACATATTTTTGTTTAGCCAAAAGAAGTAGCAAAGGGTACTACTGTTTTAAAAGGACCAGTGAAAATCGATTGTGTTTCAGGATTTGTTTTTTTACCAGTCTTGTTCTTTCCAAATACAAGTAGTTATCTTTCTTAAGTTGTGTTCTAAATTGATATGCGTCAGCCTCATTAAAAGTATTTTATGCCTTTTAACACCTTGTTGTCTAAAACTTGTGTGTGAATACCATTTCTGTCTAGATAATTTAGAATACAGATTTTTCCATTAATTTGTGTATTTTTTGCTCTTTTCTGTCTTCCAAAAATTTACTTTTTCACCCTGAATCTTCTGGCTTTTACTCTACTGTACATAGAACCATTTCCCACTGTTTTTTTAAAGCTCTGCTTAGTTTGGGGCTGTCTGGGTATGAGAAGCTATCATTGATTTAATCATATCATGATGTTTTATAATTTCAGAAAGTTCGTTTTCACCCTAGCATTCAAAACACAGAGAGTTTTTCTGGGAAGAACGCTTATAACAAGCCCACAAGATACCAGGTAATCACAGCATGAAAGCAAGAGCCGGGGAGAGGTCTGCCAGTGGACAGCTCTTACCTGCAAGGGTCATGCTTGCCTTCTCCCAGTCGATGCCATCCTGGGATGTACCAGGCTGGGGCACAGGCACAGGGCTGGGCTGGGGTGTTTCGAAGACAAAGGCAGCCTGTCACCCATGGAAATACGCATGATGTTAGCATTTGTCATGCTAATTAATTCCACTCGCGGGTGTTTAACTTAATACACGAGATATCATCCAACCTTTGCTCCTCCCATCTTGTATTGACAGCGTTTCATTTCCCACTGCACAGAGTAATCTCTCCTGCTGCTGCATTAACATTTGCATGTTCTTCCTCCGGCAGTGGCTCGTCCTGCCAAGATAAACCTGCAATGTGCTACGGTTCAGAACCCCCCTGTGGCTGCAGAGGTGGCACAGGGTACCACAACTGTCTGTCCAGCAGGAGTGTTGTGCCAGCAGATGTGTTATTTCTTGTACAAAAGTGTCCTAGGGCAACACAATAAACAGAACAAACCACACAGGATTTTTGCCTTCCTTTTTAACATAAAGTGAAAAGGAATCTGATGGCAAGTGATGTGTCTGAAGGGACTGACACTAAAGACAATAGTTAAATTGGCTAAAATGTGCCATGGCAATTCTAGAAGTGGTTTGTCTTGTGTTGGTACAGCATCCAACACAATGGGCTCTCAGGCTGTTCAGCTGACCAGTAAGAAATTTCTACTGGTTTTAAAATTTTTTCAGGCTTTTCTGCCACAATAGGAGGGGTATCTGAAAATCTAAGTTAGAAATGGGATACATTCACTCTGGCATCTGGAGTTAGTTGGCTTGATTCCATCAAAGGAAAAGGGTTGAGAGATTGTGTGGCAAGTGGCATTTCAGCACTTCTGACACGTTCCCATCCATTCAAACCCACAGGTGATGTGTCAGCCTCAGCTGGACTGGTTCTCTTCCTGTAGCTATTATTTCTCAGCAAGACCACCTAATGTTTGTGGTAAATTAGACTCTTATTTCCAATACTGAAAAAGCCAAAAGTGACTGTGAAAAATAGATAGAAAAGACAAGTACCTGTTATTTTGTTTTAATAATGCTAGGTTTGTCTTCAAATTCTCTTAGAACTTTTCGGTTACTGCAGGAAGAAATTGCCCAAATAATATAAGGAGAGTGTCCTGATTATCTAAACATAAAGAAGAAGGAACAGTGTGATAATCTGGCTGGCAAGCTTTTCTTCTACAGCTGGGAAAACCTTTGAAGCAGTTGCTTCTTGCTGAACAGTTTTCTTTAGCAGTATTTATCAAGTGATGTATGTGCAGTCTCTGCAGTCTGTGTACTTGAAACTACATATGGACAAGGCTCTGCAGGGATAACAAAAATATACAGAATTCAAACATGCAATAATTTGAAAAGTATGAGGAACAAGTCAACACAGGTGCCATGATCTAGGAATAAACTAGTCTAGGAAAAACTATACCTTTATCAAAGAGGATATGGGAACTGGAGTAAAGAGAGGTTATGTTATCATTTTTTTCCAGGTAATAAGAGCCTGTGTTCTGATTCCTTGTTTTAGTCCAAATTTCCTCTGACTCCTGCTCTGGAAAAAAATTATTTATTTTTGGATCCAGGATTTCCCTACTTTCCCCAAACATTGCTTCATTTATGTTTTCTCAGGTGACAACCCTACCTCCCTCTGGATTCTACTGCCTTGGCCATCTCCAACACAGCGTACGTGCACTGTGCCTCATCTGTGTTGCCTTAGTGACTCACCTGCTTAGCCAGATGCCTTTGAGGTGCAAGGACAGTCATAGGCATCCCATATTCCATGGCTGCATGGCATATACAAATGACTGGATCCTTCTTTGATCTTCACAAGCCTTTTGCACTGCTATAATCCTTATTTGGCTACTCAGAAAAAAGAGCAGGTGTACTGTTTTCTTAATCTGTATTTCACACCCTTTGCAGCATTTTTCAGTGACGTTCCAAGCAGAGATGTGATTGCTCTGTGAAGAAGTGAGTCCATGCTGAGGGAGGCTTCTCCCTTAACTCTGGACATCTGGTCAGTCAAAGACACTGAGCTCTCCTGTGTTTGCAGAGGATGTACCTAAATCTCTGTCTCTGAGAGAGCAATTCTTTTTATGTTTAGATGTTTTTATTCCTTTTTTCCTTTGTAGGTTTTTCTTATGAGATTTTTTTCCCCACTGGGTGTCTTTTATGCAGTGAAGACAAGGCCATCAGCTGTACCTCAGTGTGCAGCCCAAGGCTGCCAAAGTTACTTTCCTTCTAGATAAAAAGAACTTAGGCATTTTTGGAACAATAGCACATTGCAAGCTCATATCCATAACCATCATCTATTTCCATACATACCCTTCCTTACTAACAATCATCTTCCATTTTGTAAGTCTACACGGCTCTATATTTTTCACTGTATATGTTTCTTAAAATCTGCCATTTCCCTAAGAAACTTTTCTCACTTAAGCCAAGTTCCCCACCTCTGTTCAAACTCTCTTTTCTCTGTCCTTCTCTAAATTTATTTTCTCTTAAAATCCCAATTACAAGGCTAACAGATTCTTTCTGTGAACCTCAGGTCAGCTGCACTGTGAGTGAATTTGCTAACATTATTAATTAACCACTTCTTTTTTCCTGTAAATTACTATTAGCAACATGCTAAAAGAAGGCTCTGGAACCCATTCCTTAGCTTTCTATTGGATCATCTGTGTTTTCTTTCTGTCTGTGGGACACGCTCTGCATTCACATGCATCCCACAAAATACCCCAAAGTGCTTCATATATGGGGTCATGATCGAATGGCTGTCAATTAACTACTATAGTACAATGTTCACAATATAAAATATAAAATATAAAATAAATGGGAAATAATAGCAATAAAAATAAATAATTATAATATCCCTAGTGAATCCAGATGTTTGAATTGCTCATAATAAGTCTGGAATGAAGGCAATGTGGACAGTCTCCCACTAAAGGAGTGTTTCTGTTCTTTCAGAAGATAATGAAGCGTCTGATTAAGCGCTATGTGCTGAAGGCTCAGGTTGACCGAGAAAATGATGAGGTCAATGAAGGCAAGTGGAATTTTGTAATTGATACACCTAATGAGCATGTGCTGTTATTGCTGCTGACCTGGCCAGTGGGAGGGTTGAGCTTAGTGAAGATCCTCTGTAGAGAGAGCTCACACTCAGGTGAGCAGTGCTGACTCTGGGCCACCCTTGTGCCCTCGAAATTCCAGGTCCTTATTTTTCCTTAGCAGAACACACATCTCACAGGATCTTCACCCAGCCCTGCTCACCCTTGTAGCTCTAACTCTCCATCCTTTACAACAATCGGGGTATTGCCAACACCCAACCTTACCTTGGTGTCTAAGTAAAGCATTTTCTGACTGCGCTGCCCAGGCCTGCCCCAAGGACATGGTTTTTAATGGGATCCAGATTCATATTGCCATGGTGGCGTGTGGGGTTTGTGTGCAGATGGAAAAGAACCTCCAACACCTCTTAACTGCTACCCTCCTGCAAATACCTTATGGAGGTGGAGATCAATATGTGGAAAGAGAACAAATTTGAGAAAAAATAATGAACTCTCCACACATATTTGCTATTGCTGTTGGTACCACTACTGCAGGTACAGTTTATTCCTTATAACTACAAATATTAAGTGCATAATGCAGGGAGATCAAATGCGGCTTCACACACATTCCTGACCAAACACGCTGAAATTAGTGCTCTCTCAGGTCTTGGAACCATAGAGTTTACTGACTTGGTTCAGAACTGCTAACAAGAACATTTTCCTCTTTCAGGAGAACTTAAAGAAATCAAACAAGATATTTCCAGTCTCCGCTATGAACTCTTAGAGGAAAAGTCCCAAGCTACTGGTGAGCTGGCAAAACTAATACAGCAGCTGAGTGACAAGTTTGGGAAAACCTTAAATAAGGACATTTGATGGTGAATATCGAGAAAGACAACTTGTTCTCTAAGCGTTATTCATTCTCAACCAGCATCTTAGGAGGGCAAAAACATGGGAAAGATGAGTACTGCACACTCAGCTTTTGCTGACAAGCAAGTGTTGGTAGGGGCACTTTGCGTTACTCCTGCACTTGGTGAGTGACCAGTTAAATATTTTCTGATACAAAAGTGACTTAATAGTAAAAATCTATGCCCCTTGACACCAGAAATAGAGGCACCATAGAGAAGGCACCTCCAATTAAAGGCAAAAAAACCCAGATCTTCATTCATCTGACTCCAGAGAAGACAATGTAACTGTGCTCATTAATACCAACAGAGTCTGTACTGACAGGAGTTGGGAGAAGTCTGAAGAAAAAATGTGCCAAGCATATTCCCTGCAAAATTTTTAAAATTCCTATTCTTGGGTGTGTACTCTCCTTTTATGTTTACATTGGCAACCCTGAAGATAACTTTGAACAGCACTGTGGCTAATGAAAAACTAATGAGAAGTCATCTGTTGAAGTGACCAAGGCAGTGAATAACAAGTAGACGCTGACAGCATTGGAAAAATAAAATCGAGCTTGTGGGGTAAATTATTCTTTAACCCGATGAAAGGATTTCCAGCCAAACACTCCTCTCCAGCTTTTCCAGCTGTATTAGCTAGTCTGCTGATGGATACGGTCTCTTTGTATGCACTTAGCCTCTCTTTTATCCTTAGTCGATCCCATCTCCGACAACGGTGTACTGAAATATTCGTAATGATGTGAAACTCACTTCCCAGGAATATCCAGAGATAAAACACCTTGTGCTAATGTGTTCAGCTCAAAGAATAGCATTAATCCAGAGATAGTGATGCAACTGAGCTCAGCTTTCAGATTCCAGAGGTCAAACTGCAAGCCATAGGGAGAGATCAATCACGAAGAACATTGCCCAGTAGTTTCCAACCTTGAAATTAATACAAAAAGGCTTCAATCGGACATTCTGACCAAAAAAAAAAAAAGGAAATAAAGGAAAAATCATTGTAGAAATTGTTGTAATGTTTTTGGCTCTTACAGAGGATGAGAAAGGGATTCAAACTGTTCTAAGGCTGTGGCAATTCAAGGATCACACTTTTACAACAGGAAAGTTGTGAGTACACTTTTGTTTGCAACACAGCTGCAAACATGGATGGCTTGGGTTTTCATGGTTGGCTACATGATTTGAACTTCTTAAAGCACACCTTACTACTTGGGAACCATGGAACTGGACTGTTTGTTTACAAGAGACACCTATAAAACAAACATGACATTTAGGGTTCAGCTGAGACAAACGAGCAGAGCCAGAAGGTGACATGTGATCAGTTCTTAAGTGCCAGATGAGAATACATATAGCCTAATAGAATAATAGTTATATTTGTACAAAAATAAAACAAAATAAAAAAGTGTACTGTACGTAGATCTGTTTAGAGAAAAAAAAATACTGTATTTTTACCTTTAATAAATTATCTTGTATACTGTAATATTTTTACCTAAAAATGGGAAAAAAAATAAAATTACCTCATAATATTTTGTTGTACACTGAGTGAAATATTTGCTTGATCTTTTGACTACCTATTACATGGCCTTTTTTTTTTT